>OMKI01037208.1:0-18115 GCA_900302315.1 Phycis blennoides
CTTCCCGGGGGAAAAAAAAAAAAAAAAAAAATAAAAAAGGAAACATCACAAAAAACACTTAAGGTCATGAAAATTTATTGAGATTTAGCAATTCAATGACGCATCCACCTTATTTATTTTAAAGTATCGGTATCGGTATCGGTATCTGTGATACTGGCCCGTATTTACTTGGTATCGGATCGATACCAAAATATGCAGTATCGCACACCACTATCAGCTATCGCGCCACGGCGCAATCACAATATCGATTATAACTGCGATGGTGGGCTTTGAACCGCATCATAAAAAAAAAAGTTACAAGTTAGGTTACGTGGATGTTAAGGTGAAACATGTTCCCCGCAACGCCACACAAACACCCTAGCGAGGGAGAGTAGTGCGGGGGGGCACTGTAGCGCACCGGCAGCGAATACAAGGGAAAGGTGCTATAACCTCAAACACATTAATAGCCTTGGAACGGTTGGTGAAATGTTGCTTAAACACAAAGTGGATTCCGCACTAAAGTGTTCAAACCACAGACAGTATGAAATGAGTGTAAATGATGGCGTGGCAGCCTGCCCAGTGCTAGTCTCCCACGGCCCGTGATGGGAGCCGGGATCTCTCCGCAGCATCTCGGGGGGGCGCGCAGCGAGGACCACCGCTGAGGAGCGGGTGATGGAGGAGAAGGTAATAAACTCCCCCGACGCTTTGTGTCGGGGGGAGACACGCACCGAAACGCACCAAAGGCACTAACATAGTGTTAGGCTCATGTGAAAAGGAAACATTCCCAAAATTGTATGTTAATTGTGCCTAAAAACAATGGTATATTGGAACAGCGTTCAAATCAAACTATTTAATTTCCCCCGACACTTTGTGGAAAGAAAATGTCCAATCTTAACACGAACTGAAAGTATTTGTTTATGTGAGAGTTGAGAATGAGAAATACAGATAGTAGGCTACAAAGTATTCAACCAACCTTGTTCTGGGTCCCAATTAACTTGTTTCCTTGGGTTTTCTAAAGGGAATTTCATGGCTGCGGTTTATTTTAAGAAAAAAACTAAAAGAAAACCATCAGCGTGTTCAACGGCGTGAATAAAAATCCCCCAACGCCTCCAGGTCTTTTGACATGATGACTCTAGTCCCCTTCATCCAGCCTCGCTTCGTGATGCGCCGCAGTATAATTGAAGTGAACGCTTTGTGCGGTGGAGCCGCGGCTCGGTCCACGCGTGATGTTCCCTCGACAGATTGCCCCTCATGAGTCGTTTCACGAGTGGACCACACTTCACATGTCTAACACAACACACGTCCGGCCCCGAATATGAGGTGGACAGAGAGCGGTCCATTAACTTCACGCGCACAGTCATCAACAAAGGGAGAAATGACGCTCATCTCTCATCTGTCTCCACCCTTCCCATTCGCTCCATGGCTAACCTTAACAAGCTAGGTATACACACTTTTTGGGGTTTTACAAAACGTGCCCATGGCTAATTATCCGTGTATCATAATTGAATTGATCTGTGTGAAATCGATGTACTCAGAATACTTACTGTTAGCAGGTTCTGGTGGATGTTCACTTGAGAGGAATTAGCCAGCCATCGGCTGCTCAGCGGCAGACACATGCACGGAGCGGCGCGGAGCGGCAGGGTTCATGGAGAAGGTAGCTAGTGCCATTCACACCGTAACCATTACATCATACCGGAGCACCGGGAACTGTGCGATTGGCAATCATAAAGCAGGGTCTACAACGCACACAGATATAGAGTGCAATTATTTTGTTAATGTTGATAGTGATAGGAATTTTAAAGGAAGAACAGTATTACAACATAGTATAATTAATTAGTATTGTAGTGTTTTTTTTCCCTTTATTTTTTGTATTGAGTAGCCGAGTTGTAATATCCATGGGATCTGTATAGGTGTTTTTTTCCTAAGAAATATGCATTGCCCTTAGACTTTACATTTAGATAGATACAGGCTATAGCAAACAGCCTAGGTTTATAAAGCACGTTTAAACGTTACTGTGTATAGTGAAGAGTAATCAAATGCACTTTCAACCTTCAGAAACATTATTTTCTAACATTATATTATATTCGAATTATATGTTCAGTGTATGTGAGGTAGTAGGTCATCAAGTTGTCAAGTTGTAGGTCAAAATAAAGTATTGAGTAATCCATTCGACGTCTAAATTGGCTTCTGGAAGCTTATCAGTCTCTCACTTGTGGCTGCCCATAAAGATGGAAAACGAAACACAATGCTATACCCCATAATGGTTTAAGGTCAAAAGGCCTTTCAAACAATACAAGGAACATGGCCATATCAACAATATGCTGTTGACAGAATGATGCTACTTACACAGATTGACACAGAACTCACTTCAATTAGTTTTTTTTCCCTCTCTTTATGTTCCTATTTTAGAACATTTCAAAATGCAGGCGCTATAGCCTATATATGACATAAGGGTAGTAAGCAGAGTAAATTGATTATTATTATTATCTTTATGTATTTGTTTATTTTTGATTATTGCAGCAGTTGGTTATTCGATCTAGCAGGTTTTGTCTAGATCGAATAACCAATAAGAGCGAGTTGTAGAGAGGGTTGTAGTCGTGGATGAATAGTAAGAGGCTGGCAGCAGCAGTCGCGGTAACGTGAGCAACGTGATGACGTCTGGTACAGCCTAGCAACCAGCAAGGCAACAGGAAAGCTTTCTCAGATGCTCGTAATCCGGCGTTAGCTTCGTAGCTTTGTTCTATGAAAATGATTGCCTACTTCGCAGTGTCAAGTTATGTACAAAATCTCCTAAAAACATGGGATACATTAACCTCATAATGGACTCAAAAAGAGGTACGCAACTCAAGCAATTATAAGCTTTAGCCATAGCATAATACTTAGCTAGCTTACTTTATTTGCGTTAGATGGGTAAGTGCTGCAAAGTACTTAGCATGCGAATGAGTGATTTATTCAAATTAGTTAGTTGAATAATAGTGAAAGCAGTTTGACAAGTTTGTTAACAATATTTCGCTTTAGAATATCGTTGTTATCGTTAGAATATTTTAAACGAGCGATGGTAATTTGTCGTCAAAACGCTAGCTGGTTATACTGTATGTTTGGGGTACGTTATAGGAAGAGCATCGCCTGGATCTGATTACAGCAGTAACTTAAGTAGCGGTGTGAGAGGGCGCAGTCTAAAAATCTCCCGTAAGTATGGTTCAAGTTTATTTATGTTTCAAGTATGGATGTTTAATGATGATCGTATAACATAATATGGTTTTCGCATTTGATGTGTTGGCAGCGTTTTGCCCCAGCTCATCTAGCAAACTGACTCAATCCATCGTTAAGGACCACATGGTATCACATTACAAAAAGATCTACTCAGCAAAAGGTAGGGTTTAAAAGAGAATTAAAATATTGCATTGTCTCTTGGTTGATACTGCTCTACAAAAGCGTCATGTATTATTAGTTAGTTGTTAGAATGCTTATTTATTCATTCAATTCTATAATGTATTGCTTGTTTTTCATCAGCTGCCATTGATGCCACAGTACCAAAGAGCTTGATTCATAGTGTAAAGTGTGAGTGGAAGACACAAAATATATGAATACATACAGTATATTTGTATATACACCACAGAACCCAAATGCCTTTACGACAGAGATGAAATCAACTCATTTACTTATTATATTTTATTTGTTTTCTATCCAGACAATGACCAGCTAAAGCGAGAACAGTTGAGGAGAGGAGTGCGCCCTCAGTCTGCCCACTCTGTCTTACTAGGCAATGGCAGAGACTCACGCTCTTCCAAAGAGGTAGGAAGCTGCATTTTTTTGTAAGGCCAAGGATTGATGGAGAGACAAACATTTGTCCTGATGGCTTTGGCTCACAGAGATAAAACAGACCGGTTGGCACATGCGCAGCGACAGTCTGTATATGCCACAGTCTATCTCTGTGATGTTGGTCTTTATCTTTAGCATGAGTTAAAACCACTTAAAATTTGTCATAATGATAACCTGATGACCTACAATTATGTTTGATGTCTTTTTAGAGCCGAGGATCACTTCAAGGTGAAAATAGTCAATTCTTCTGCTCAGGAAGTTCCATAATGTCCACCCCAAGGCACAATACCTCGTTCCACGCTAAGCAGGTAGTTTACCCATCGCATGGCTCTCGAAGCCTCTCACGCCACCCAGACATGGCTTCAGAATTCAGCTTCCGGGGATCCAAGACCAACCTGTACAGGCAGCACTTGGCACAGTCCTCCTTTGCTTTGGGTGACAACCAGAACCCCTACACGACCTTCAAAGACCCAGTCCAGAAAACCTATTGCGGGGATCTGCTCCACAAACATGCTCACTACTTTACCCGCCACAAACCATTCACACCCAGGACCTTGAAATCAGATAAGAGTTCCTCCCTGTCAAAGTATCGCTATTATACAGCGCCAAAGATGAACCCTAATCCAGAGCCCACCAACTCCACATTGATGCAACCACAGGCCAATCATAGAAGGTACACTCTTTGAAAGACAGATTGCTTTTTATTTTTTATTAAGATGTAGTCAAAGTGTTTGATTTCCTGTTTTGTTTCAATTTTTTGGCAGGAGAGAACTAGACTACGATGATCAACTTCAGGTGAGAGGAGAGGAGAGGAGAGGAGAGGAGAGGAGAGAGAGAGAGAGAGGAGAGAGAGAGAGAGAGAGAGAGAGAGAGAGAGAGAGAGAGAGAGAGAGTGAGAGTGTTGAAGCATCTAGCTTGTTTTCATCCAATCATATGGTGTTACAGGGATATACTGACCATGACTGGTCTGAGGATGAATCCATCGACCAGCATGTCTCATTGTCTACAAACCAGAGGCCTGCCAACAGGAGCAGGAGACAGGGCACTTCGTCAAGGTATCAGAGGACGTCTTCATCACGGAGCCTCTTGAAACAAATGTTCAACATTACCAACAATTATTTTCATACAATCATACTAATTGGGATTCATGTAAAGAATAGACAGAGGGGGAGTGTAAGCAACCATTCTCAATGTGACAACCATTTTGTTTCACTTTTGTGAATGTAAGGCTATATCAATGTTTGTATCCATGATAATGAAGTGGGCAGAGCCGCTTGGGTAACTTCCTCAGTTGCATAATTACGTAGCTTATTGCAGTCGGATTCTCTTAACACCTTGGTTGTCTTTTCCTAAGTCCTAATGAGTTCTCCTTCACATCTTTCCTTGACCTTGTGATGTTTTCCATCAAGGTCAAGGAAAAGTGGTTAGGAAAGGACCGAGGATCGTTTTTGGCTATTCAGCAAGAGCCTCTGCTTGTTTCACATAAAACAATACTTTAACGTTTCTTTTTATTCTCACTAGGGCTTCACAAGAAGGCGTGACATCTCCAAGTATGATGAGCACATCTGCAGAGTATGTTTGTTGTCTGTGTCTGTAGGGCATATGAACATACTGGTGTAATGCAACATTTAAAATGCAAGTTCATTGTGCAATTATTAATTCTTGATATGTTTGTTTCTCAACAGGGAGGACGAATTAATGTACCTAGAATTTATCGTCAATGTAACAGATGACATATTGTCCAGGGGGCTCTTCTCTGACCGGTAGGCTATTTTATTATCTCTTAGGTTTGAAGTGATAATATGTAACATTACAAAAATGACGAGTCCAATGTTTTATATTTTGTTGGCTTACATGATCCCAATTCCCATTTCCAACAAGTTTCAAATTCAAAGGAATCCATAGGTTTATTCAAGATAACGGCACATCACGTTCGGTCTCATGTCAATGGTGTCACATGCCCTTTACCCCCCAAAACACGCAGATAGATTGTCCAGTAGAGACCTACTGAAAGAACTAGCTGCGACAAAGGCTGAGACCGCGGCGTTGCCTCACGTCGCATGGGCCTCGGCCCAAAAGTTGCACTTGAACACACGGCCAGTCTGCAGCTGACTGCCAACGAGCATGTGCATTTAGCACCTGTGTGAGGGAAATAACGCTCCATACCAGCAGGTGGCGGACGTCTGTATTCTTCATTCAAAAATGGACACTGAAATACCTCTAAAAAATGTAATCAAAGCAGCGTTTGCCACGTCCCACCACTTTCACTCAGACGGTTTTGTACTATCAATGAGATAAGCCTCCTCCGTCCCCTGACTCAACCTGCTGAATCGGCCGAAAAAAACGCAGATCAGGGCCGACGAGTGCCAACGGTGCTGGAGACACAGCAGACAGTAGGGGCTGGCCTCTTCAGGCCAGGAGGAGGAGGCCAGAAGAGTGGATTCATTTTGTAGCCGCTTTGTTTTTGGTGTGAAAAAAGTCTGCGATGGTTTCCACCTCTGGAAGGTCCGATTGATGTGTTTTATTTACAGTCTAGTTTAAGTTGAACCTGTCTTATATACAGTCTACGTGCACCCACTCTAAAGCTGCACTTTCCTCGCAGTTCCTCACAGCCTACTTTTTACTGTTGTAGAGCGAGTTACATTATGAAACGTGAGACGTCTCCCGTTTGAGTGCATTTTGGCTTTGCCTTTGTTTGGGTAAGGGTACTTTGTAATTCACATTCTGCATAGAAATATCAACCAAACGATGACTCTTTAGGTCCCTGAAGTAGACATCAACCAATAGCCTATACAGAGGCATACCGTGAAACCATGTGCCCCCCCCCTCCCTTTCGCAATGGAGGTGTGGTTATACACCAGCTAAATTAACAAAGAAAGACCTATTACACACACACACACACACACACACACACACACACACACACACACACACACACACACACACACAACAATACACTTCAAACGATCGATATGCAATGTATAGGCCTATGCCAGCTCAGTCAGTCAACTTGGAATAAAGACCATCACACAAACCATGTAGCCCGAGCTAGCAGACAGCGCTGTAATGGTGAATGGTGAGGGCATGAGTCACATTTTCTGAATGCTGTACAAGTATGGCCTATATGGCAAAAGAAACAATTACTTATTTTAGAAAATGGGGGGGGAACCCATCTGAGAGACAAATTGGCCCAATAGTACTGTGGTCAGAAAAATGACATACAAGTTATTGACTTCACACAAACCTTCACTTTATTGTACAGACTCAACACAGGGCATCACCCTTGTTCCCAAATCCCAAATGTGAATAGGTTCAGTCTATCCCTTCAATCTTGGAGTAGCAATGATCCAGTTCAAGCCATGTGGTCAATGTTATGAAGAGTATAGTGAGACTTTCAAAATGCTGTCGACAGTGTCCATGCAACTTGATATATGAAGTGAAGGTTCACTTCCTGACTTGAAAATAAGTAACCAAGTATAGTCTTTTTAAATAAAGTCTTTTTGTTTTTATCCAACGTTAGGGGGCACCCAGATGCTGAGGTCTCCCCTACACTGCTGAGCCTGAATACATGTACAGGTCACTGCTTCCCCAAACACTAGTTTGTTAGTTGGTCCAAGTTGGTGTTTTTCTACTTGCAGTGTTTTGGATCGGGTGTTTGAGCGCCACATTGACAAGAACAGGGGTCGACTTAATGAGGTGAGCAGAAATTTGTCTCATAAAATACTAAAGCTGTATCTGGTGATTCCTTGTTGAACACAACACTCTTATCTCTCTCTAATCTCTACGCTAACTTTAAATGTTACTTTTAAGGGTAAAATGCGCCACCTTCTGGAAGTTTTGCAAAAGGACTTTGAAGATACCGGTAACACTACCACCTGTGGTGCAGCAGAGAAAACAGAACAATACCCTCATTATAAGCCCCTCTCCAGTCTCGCACCTGTGTCAAGACAGTCACACACCAAAGAGAAGGAGAGTGACCTCTTTCTGTATGCATCACTCAGCACAAACTGTGATTCGCCAACCAGTGTCGTTTCTTCATCGATTCCATTACATTGCAGCTCTCCTGAGCAGTCCAAGCCAGCAATAAACACTAAACAGAACTTGGAGGAATTCCAACTTGATGAAGTAACTGTGCCTGATTGGCTGGATGACAATAGCCATACATTTACAGGAATCAATGATGAAAACCTCCATCATAAACAGGAAACCAGCGTGACTGACACAGCAGATCTTTCTCAGGAACAACAGGAATCTACTGCTCTGACCAGTGGGGAAGCCCTCCGTTTGGACCCATTAGAAGAAGCACATGATGGCCTGTCTAAAGAGTTGGAGGATCTGGGGAGAACTTTGTCTGAGTCTTTGCATGTTACTCAAAGTAGTAATCAAGGGTCCCCGAATGAGCGACACAAAGATACATGTTCCTCTCTCAGTGATGATGAATTTTGACTTGCAATAGATTCAGGAGTTGCTGCTTGATTCACATATACCGAAGAAATTAGTTACAGAAATGAATCATATTTTCAGAAGCATTTTTGAAAATGTTGTTAGTGTGTGTTTTTTTAAGAAAGTCCAGTTTAGGTGAATTCTGTATTTAGATCTCATTAAAATCCACTGAGTGTGTGGCATTAACTTAAACTGTGATGGGGTTATGTATGTTTATGTATGTTGTATGTTTGAAGCAAATTCTATTAACTGGCACAGGTGATTCAAGATTCAAGATTCAAGATTCAAGCTTTTTATTGTCATCACATCCAGGACATGACGAGATTACAGTAGCTGCCACAGTTATAGTGCATTTAAAAGAAGAAAGGGAGAAAGAAGAAAGAAAAAGGCCACAGAGATAGCACACATACTTAAAACATAAAAACTTAAAAACAGTGCAGAGGTGATAGCACAGGTGATAGCAGAACTGCCCTAATGGAGTATGCAAGGCAGTCCTCACATTCCATTTCTAGCCCAGGCGATCCGGAGTGATCAAACCAGTGCATAACAGTGCTTAGGCTGGTGGCTCAATAGTACAGTACAAGTTATAGTACAAGCCCCCAATTAGTTCTATGCTTGCAAATAATGTGCTTTTCTTATTCGGTGCGATTTATAATTCCACACAAAGGGATGAATGATAGAATCCAGTTTTCAAAAGAAAGATTTTGTAAGGTATATAGCAAGTTTTGGAAAAGACAGAAGTTGAGGAAGAAAAGAAAGCCCATCTTTATAGCATTGATTCTACCCAATAGGGAGATAGGGAGTGTCTTCCAAAACTGGATGTTGTGTTGGAGTTTGTTTAATAAAGTAAGGAGGTTAGCTTTGTCAAGGGTGCTTCTCGGTGACTTTTATCCCCAGGTAGGTCATGTTGTCTTAAGTTATTTTGAGAGGAAGCTGTTTAAGCCATTCCTGGTCTTCAACTACTGGCAATAGTTCACTTTTGGTCCAGTTTATCTTGTACCCAGAGAAAGTGCCAAATACTTGAAATATATTAAGTATTGTTGGAATTGTTATCTTTGGCAGGATGACGTATAACAAAATGCCACCTGCATACAAAGATATCATGTTCATAGTATATTTTATGTTAGCCATGGATCTCAGTGTGGGATCTAATAGTTTCGGCAAGCGGTTCTATGGCTAAAGCAAATAATAGTGGGCTGAGAGGGCATCCCTGCCTTGTGCTCCTGCCAAGCTGTAATTGAGTAGAAAGAGTCCAGTTGGTAAGTATCCTCGCACAGGGATGGCTGTATAACAACTTAGTCCAGGATGCATCGCCAAATTTGAATTTATGTAAGACTGCAAATACGTATGGCCATTCAACCCGGTCGAATGCCTTTTCAGCGTCCAAACGGATAATGGCAAGATCTTTTTTTAGGAAGCCTGAGTCTAAATTGTACAGGTTTCGTTTCAATTGTAATTTTATCATGAAATCTATAGGAGCTACAATTAGGCGCGTCTCATCCCTCCACCGCTCAACAGCGCCCCTCAACTGTTAATACTAACCTGACTGTGACCAATGAAGTCTCTTAACAATATATTTCCGATACATTTCTAGTCACTATTTTTGACCCTAGGTTATTTGATAAAAAAAAAAATGACGCAAGTAAATGACGCACGTACAGACCAAACGCAGTTAGAATGCAATGAATCACTCAAACCATTGTTTGCTTTGTGTTGGCCTATTAAATGAGGATTCGGTTTCATTACACAGGTACGTGTTTATTCAGTTCACACACGATGCTTACAATTTCAAATCTTGACATAAACGGCAAATGTGAGCGGCGTTAAACGTAAACAGAGCGGACAGTGACCGACAGCTCTGTCCCGGCTGTCTCGTTTCTCGCATTTTCAGTGCCTCGCATTCCAGCTGTCTGATGTCATGGATTTAAACCCTTCGCATATTCCGCCGCCACACACGCACTATAGCCCGCTGCGATTTGTATTGGTATTTGAAAAAAACAAGTTGTCGACTGATGGCCCTTGTTCATAATCGTAAGTAATTCGAAAATAAGCAAATTATTAAAAGTTCGTCAAACTTTGCGCGACAGTTGCCAAGCGAGTACACCGGCGTGGCGGATGTAGAGGGGCTCCACTTGTTGCTCTCTCTGCCCCAGGAAGTGGAACCAGGACGGGACTTGACTGAACCGACTCAGACTGAGCTGCTATGGAGCTGGGAGTGAAACGCTCGTTTACCGCTCAAGTCTAGTGTGTGAAATTTAGTTCACTTAGATGGCTGTTCTCTCACCGCGGAGCTCACATCATTCTCTACTAGTTTTTTTGCTGGCTCAAAGCCGAAGCAAAATTGGAACCACAAACACAACACGGTACCGTTAACGTTATTTGCGATTTAACCACCGACGTCAGCTTTACTTACGGGTTGGTCTACTTGCTGGAGCACTAGCTAACGTGCTAACGCTACTTAGGATGTCTGTAACGGTGTAAAATACATTGAATGAGGTCATTTGGGCATCTAATTAAAACTGGCGACTTTGTTGTTTTCCCAAAGTTTCTGATAATGCCTTAACATTGTGGTTATGTGCCATACTAAACTACCGTTCTGTAATAATGTGGAGGATGATGGTTTTGGGACCCAGACTTTGAAAGCAGCAGGGATTTCAAACCTGGTTGTTGTCGCCCTGCTCCGTGTTTCTATGCTCGCCTGGCAGGGGATCAGAGTATTCACTGGAACAGGAGTAACTTCTAAAACTTCTGAATGCATGGCCATTGAGTTAGGTTTATCGTATTAGTGGTCGTTCGTAATATATGCCATCACAGGCTGTTAGTTACTGACTTGGTTATGATATTATGGTGGCGGTCGAGTCTGAGATGGGCAGTAACGGACAGTTAAATGTTTCAACAATGTAGTCACAGTAATAACATGAGGTGATTAATGCTGTGACCGTGACCTTGTTGACCAATCGGATCGTTTTAGTCTATTGGTATATGTCCGATATCACAATTGTTGTTATCTTGTTATCGTTTAATTCCTCTGTTTTATAATAATGTAGTTGTGGTAATAGTGTGTACTGTTTCTCTTCAAATAATTGCAATGATTTGTTCTTTCCAGGTCTACCTGTGGATGATGATCCCGATGTCTGATTGCCCTCATAATAACCCAGTATCTGGAGAGACACACGGCGGCCAGATTTATCTAACGGGAGTGAACAAGTATCTTCTATTGTGGGATTGTGAAACATGCCCTTGCCATTTGGCTTAAAACTCAAAAGGACCCGAAGGTATAATGTTTCAAGCAAGAGTTGTCTCGTCACTCGGTTTCAGCTGCTCAATACAGAGTTTGTTGAGTTTACGCTTTCTGTGGAGAGTACTGGACAGGAATGTTTGGAGGCCGTTGCACAGAGACTGGAGTTAAGAGAGGTATGTATATTTATTGAAACGCCCCATTTTACAAATGTATCATTTAGGTATCTTTGAAATTAGGGATTTTGGGGAGACTAGTGGCTCTATCAAATCAATCGTCAAAACATGAAACCAACATGTGTCATTGGCCGCCATCTAAATCCGCAACTTGTGAAGTATTGGCCCCATACGGAGAACTAACCCAATGAATGACGTCAATGATAAGGATGCAGCCGTTTGTTGAGTGAATCATGTTTGTGTAAGGCACCAGTGTAGGGTCATAACCTGACCACACATTCTTGACCCACGTTCATTTTCCACCAAACGTTTGCATTCACGGGCAATGTGAATATTCAGTACTTTGAGAGGAGAGCATAGCATACCATATCATCAGGTCACCACAGAGGCACAATGGTGTAATTTAATGAGACCGCCACTTGTAACTACTGCATTTGTCTACCAGCATTCAGGAACGATGCACCTGATTGCTTGTTTAATCAGCTTGTTTGCTCAGCTTCCCCAGTGCATACCATGCTCTGTGGAGTCATGGGGTGCTTACTAATGTTTGCACATTTATTTGAGAAGGCTTGTATCGGGTTCGTCTCGGTATGTCGGGCGAGAAGGGGAAAAAAAAGTGTTGCTTTCTGATTAGAACACTTGATCCATCCTAGGTCACCGGGTGTCAAACAACAGTCTCGTAGGCTCACTCTCAGCAGTGTCTACTGTGAGATGCTTTCAGCCGGCTAAGCGCATGAATAACATCTAGAAATTCGGCTCATTTGTCACCATGATTCAATATCACGGCCCATTGTGCTCATGGCTCCATAGGTGTTTTAAAACCCTTCTGAATTACATATTAAATAGACCTTGCCATTGAGTAGTCTTTTGTCATGCAATTATGCTCTTAACTTAAGATAATAACTATGAATAACCAAATGCAATAAAAGAAAAGAAATGGAAATGTAATGTTGACTGATTAATCTTCAGATGTGTTTAGGTGTAACATGTCTTGTTTGCTTTACCTTTCCTTGGCAGATAACATTCTTCAGCCTTTGGTACTACAACAAGCAGAACCAGCAGAGATGGATCGACCTGGAGAAGCCGTTGAAGAAGCAGCTAGACAAGTATGGCCTGGAGCCCACTGTTTACTTTGGAGTGGTGTTCTACGTGCCCAGCGTGGGCCAGCTCCAGCAGGAGATCACAAGGTGAGGTCCCACCGACACCACTGGGGAATGGCTCAAGCATGCAGCATGCAGCAATTACTTCTTTCAAATCATTTGGAAATGGTTGTTTCACCTTATTTTCACTCCAACAAGCTCACGTGGCCTAAGGAGGAAAAACGTGTATTTTTACATGCATTTCAATGATTGGTTGTTCTAACGCCACAAACCCTAGGATATTTGAATGTAGCCCTCCAGAACTGTGATGGCAATGCTAAACACTAGATCCACTGGCAACACAACCACTTCCTAGAATGTTGAACATCTGTTGTTTGTTGTAAATTATACTTATTTCTAGCCAAGGTGGCCCACAGACCAACAGCTTGGCTTCTTTCTGTGCAGTAGCTTAGGTGTACAATCTCACTCTCTGGACTCCCTGGTCAGGCTGCAGCAAGGACTTAGCCCCAATCCATCCTTCTGGCACTCGCAAATCACATTACTGTTTTTGATCCAGCCTAATGTTTTCTTTACCCCTAGTCCCTCTATCTTACGTGATGTTTTCATACAGTTGGTCATATATATCAAATCTATTGGTATACACAAGAGAGGAATAAAACTATACACTGCCAGTTATTTGCACACAGTAACAGTTCTGTTAGTCACATTGCTTATTTAAGTCATGTATACATTATATATGTAGTAGAAGTGGCTCTCGGGATTATACACTGGAATATGAAGTTCCCCATTTTGTGACATTTTCTAACCCTTGTGTGAAACAATTATTTTGTTATATTTATTGTATAGCATTTAAAGGTTAATTGTGTAATAACTTCCATTCCCAACCAGTAATCTATACATTAAATACTGCATAAATACTATGCATATAAAGACAGGCCAACATAAAGCTGGGGTGGGGAAAACCATATGTGTATATTAACCATTGCTCACGCATGTCAGACTTCATAACGGCTTCATGCCGTTTACTGGGAAATGGAGTACAAGAGGCAACTTGGTTGGTATGTTGAAGAGAGTGTTGTCTAACCTTGGTGAACGTCTTCTACCCTTGTAGATATCAGTATTACCTACAGCTAAAGAAAGATGTTCTGGAGGGAAGAATCCCATGCTCAATAGAACAAGCTATTCGTTTGGCTGGATTGGCAGTTCAAGGTAATTTGAACCATTGATAGTGCATGTTGTGTGATGTGAAGTGATGTGTTTCATGTGTAAAGTTGTGCTCCCCATCCCACAGCTGGGGAGATTCTGACTTGTCCAAAAACAAAAAGTAAAAAAAACTGAAGAAGACAAACACCACCATTGTTACTGAAATAAAAGTATTTTCTATTGTTTATTTTAATCGTGCCACACCCAATATAACAGGGTGTGCAAATACAAGCCATTACTAAATTGGAACTGTATTTGTTCAAACTGTACCATGTGACTTTTAAACTGAATAACACCCCAGCCAACACATAAATTGTGTTTTGGAAATGGGATGCTACATTTAAACTTGCAACATGTTTGCAAGTTTAAATGTTTGCCTCAACGTTTGGCCAGATTACTGATGATCTTTTCTAGCTGTGTCAAATTCCAGAGCTGCTGTGGGCTTGTTGACACAATAATGATGGACTATACCCCTTTGGTGGACTAGTGTTATTTGTCAACATACATCTTTCTGTTTTTAACTTAATAGCAAATTATGACACCAGAAAAAAACCCCTTGACATTTCTCATTATTTCTCAATTCCCCAAGTTCAAATTGTATTGTAAACATCA
The DNA here is from genome assembly GCA_900302315.1 of Phycis blennoides. Lineage (NCBI taxonomy): Eukaryota > Metazoa > Chordata > Actinopteri > Gadiformes > Phycidae > Phycis > Phycis blennoides. Next base: position 14,574 of record OMKI01037208.1, read on the forward strand.
ACTCAGCCACTACTCAGGAATTTATAGATATAGATTTATATTCATTTAATATAGAGCCACTCAGCAAGCTCCCTTCAAGCCTAGAACAACCCATAAACTCCAGTGGTGTGCGTGTGAATGGGAAATCACTTTTCGTGAGTTCTCAGCCTCAGACATTTCCTAACCCTGCGTCCAGCCAGAAGAATCTCAGACACTGCTAGCAAAAAGATATGACGCTGTGCGAGTCACTGGGTGTTGCCATAGCCTGGCTGCTGAGGTCACTTACTGTGACAGTCATGTCCAAGTGACTGACCCCAACATATATTGCTTAAACCACTAACTGGTTGTCAACCACTGTTAACAATAGATCTAAAACCTTCTAAAACGTTCGAAAGTCATGCTTGCTTATCAATTTGGTAATGAAGTTTGATGGAGCATGTGTGTGTCTATATATATACTAGGTAGCGCAGTGCAGTCCAAAGGTTAGTTGTAGCCTTCTGAGCTTGGATGATTCTTGGGATACCCTGCATAGCTGTGAGCAGTGCCAGCAGGCGGGCAGGGCTGGCCAGGAATCTGCTTTGGATCGCTATGGTTTCAGACATGGAAGCAATTCCTTTCCATATCAAATGGGTCCCCTTCACTCCTAAAATTAGCCCTGTCTTGTCATCATACACCACAGGTTTCTTTATAGATGTTACGGCATCCTAAAATATTTGCTTGGAAAAGTCAGTGTTGGGTGAAATGCATTATATCTTACTGTATTAGCTGCAATGAAATGTTGTACCCTCTTATGACAAATGTACTCTTTGTAAGTCGCTTTGGATAAAAGCGTCTGCCAAATGCCCTAAATGTAAATGTAAATGTAAATTATATGATTATGAATGTAGGTGAGCGATAGAATTGTATTAAAGTGCAAGATACCACACATACATTTTTTTTTACTTGTGTAGTTGTTAAAGGTTCCTTTTTTTTCCTAAAAAGCTGACTTTGGAGACTTCAACAGACATGATTCACAGGAGTTCCTCCGGAAGTCTGTGCTGTTCCCAATTGTAAGTTGTTTTTTTTCCTTCCTACTCTTCTGTAGATGTCAGATGCACATGCTCTCTGAAATATAGATTTTGAGTTTCCTTCTTAAGTGTGTATTCCTCCCCCAGGGCTGGATCCAGGATGAGCGTGTGCTGGAGGAGGCCACTCAGAAGGTGGCTCTCCTCTACCAGAGCTACCGGTAAGGACGTTGTCCAGGTTCTCTGCACTGCTCCACTGGCCATTTATTTAGCAATGCTTAACATTCCCTCACCGGCCAAACACATTCACATCTCTTGAATGCTAGCGCCAAGCACCTCTGATTTAGCTCAGTCTCGTCTGTCTAGGCCAGTCGGCCCTTTCCGTGGATCTTTTCGTCATCATCTGGTGTGTGTTAGTCGGCCCCTCCATAAACTCTGATTTCTTGTGATTTATACGTGGACGGGCCAGAAGAGAGCCCACAGCCGACGCTCGCCTGGCATCCCTGGACCTCGTGTCTTCGTTCTCTTGCCTTTTTCTCGTCTCATTTGGTCCAGAGCAGATGTTCCCCATCTGTCTCCTCTGTCACGTTCCAGTGCTATCTGCTGGATTCATATTCCCCTTGCTTCTCTTCCATTTACCTTACCTCATGCCTTAGATTATCTCCTGTTAGACTCACAAAACACATTCTTCACATTATTCATCCAATGTACGGAAAGGATTTGGAATACGGAATAATATTTGTTAATATTATCAGAATCAGAATCTCAGAATGTTGGTCGCTACACAGTTCTGACAATTCTGACCCTTTATTCAGTCAGAATGTGTTGGGTAAAGGATCTACTCTACTGTGGTTCTAATGCTGTGTTCTGTTCCCATCTCAGGGGACTGCCTGCTCCAGAGGCAGAGATGTTGTACATGCAGGAAGTGGAGAAAATGGAGGGCTATGGCCAGGAGAGCTATCAAGCCAAGGTAACCTCAGCCTAAAGCCTAAAGAAGCACCTGGGACAGTGGAATTAGCACAATTGTAGTGCAGCCTTATTATTATCATTATTATTATTTAGTTAGTATCATATGTAGAGTATTTCTATGCACCTAATGAATATACAACATAGAGGGGATGGTCAGGAGGTGGGTTGGATGTCACTGAGGTTCAGTTATGTTGGTTGTTGTGTTTATTTCCTCTCCTTAATCCCAACAGGATGGCACAGGAACAGACATTATCCTCGGAGCCTGTCTGGACGGCGTCTTTGTTAAGCACAAAAATGGCCGGCCGCCAATAGTATTTAGGTATGTCTCAAAAATAAACTGGAGAATGGTTGTCGTATTTTTATCGTGATGCCACAGAACGCTGCAACTGGATCCGTTGCTATATATGCCACTTTAAGGAAACGCTCATTGTAGGTATTTTCCCTGGTGCTGTAATTGTAGTCGACGGGTCAAGACATGGGGCAACGTGCACGGCCCAAGAGGGACCCAGCTGGAAAGGCCATTAAAAAGCATTGCCTTCCAATCCTCGTGCATGTTTTTAATTTACTTTTGGCCTGTAATGTATTGTGTCTGCACAGTGCTGTGTATAATATATTGTTTGGCCCTTGAACATAGAATATATATATATTTTTCTAGCAATGTTTTTATTGTGTGCCCTCCCACAGCCAGTAAAGTCCCTTTGAGGTTTGTCTGTGGTTAAAGGACGTGACCACCATGACATCATGTTCTTTCCCCTTCTCTAATTGGTTGTGTAGGTGGAATGACATTAACAACATGAGTCACAACAAGTCCTTCTTTGCACTGGAGCTTGCAAACAAAGAGGAAAGCGTTCAGTTTCAGACCGTAAGTGCCCCTCACTGACGGTCCCCCCCCGTGTGTTATGGGGTCTCTGAATGCTAGAAGTAGACCTTGTGATTCGTGTATACAAGTATGTTACCTGTGCTTCCCTCAGAGCATATCTCTGTATCTGTGGCTGTGCTGCAGATGTGTGACATGTAGGGTCTCAATGCCACATACCGTCGTCTGAAATCCCAAGATAGATTTCACTGGAACTAAAATGCCTTATTGCCGTTTGTACAAAAGTGTTAACAACAACAACAACAAAATATAGAATTTTTTTTTCTCCTCTCCCTCTGTCCAGGAAGACATGGAAACCTCCAAGTATGTGTGCCGGATGTGTCTGGCCAGACACAAGTTCTATAAGATTAACAGGAGCAGCCTGTGAGTGTCTGGAAACGCGCCTTGCGGCCTCTTTGTCTCCTGTGCCTTAGCGTGTGTGTGCACGTGTACTCGGTGGGCATGTCCTCTGTGGTGTGGCCTCACTCCTCTCCCCCTCTGCTCCTCTCTCTTCAGAGGGGAGTGTGAAACCCCACCCTCCCAGGCCTCCCAGAAGTCCATACTCACTCTTTCCTTCCCTCGCTTTTCAATGCTCTCTCGTCCCTCTCTGCCTTCTAATAAGGGGTGAGCAACACTGTTTCAGCCACCGCCTACCACCCAGTATGCCTGCCAACCAGGTGGCCACGCCCCCCCCCCCCCCCCCCCCCCCCCCCCCCCCCCCCCCCCCCCCCCCC
>OMKI01037213.1:0-11076 GCA_900302315.1 Phycis blennoides
GTATAGCACCGCTCAGCCACTTCACCCTTTTGCACAACACCTCTTTGAAGCTCACACACACACACACACACACACACACACACACACACACACACACACGCACACCCACACACACACACACACACACACACACACACACACACACACACACTTTGAAGGAAAGGATACAGCATCCTGTCTGGCTTGGGCTATGATGATGTTCTCCATCATCTGCCGCTGCAGAGAAAGTGTCTGTGTGGTCACAAACGGAGGGTAACGTTAGAGAGGACCACTGCCCCTCCCTCCACATTCTGTACGGGACCCGGCCATGTTCACTCTTGTCATTAGTATGCAATGCTCAGCCAGCCACATTTAACCTAAAAAAAAGCTCCATATACCTGCATGTACTACATACATATACTGACTTGAAGTTACATTGGGTTGTAAAAAGGTAGGAGATCATCAGTGTAGGGGGTTCATGTGTGACATGATGTATGACATTATTGGGTCATAGCGTGTGATAATGGTCCCAAAGCAGAAAGCAAAACCATGTTTGTTTGTTTTTGTTTTTTTAAACATAGGCACAAATGCCACATGCATGTCCCTAACTTAGCTGAGATGACACTTTGTTTAACTGGATTGAAACAAACACTTACGTTTGACCAAGCATTTGGCTAGCCTTGTTTGAAAGGGCTGTTCTGTGATCTGAAGAGCCTAGAAGAGTAAGACCCCGGTTGCATCGAAACTGCCGTCATTGGAATTTAATTATCCCCACGACACCAGAGTAGAAGAGACTGGCCCTGTTTCAAGTTATAGGTCTTCTTGCAGATTCAAATTCTTCTCTGTATTTAAACTATTTTGACCTGGTTAAACAAAAGTAATATTCATTGCTTGCGGTTCGATCCCCACGATCCTCACTTCCAAACTGTCTGCATGTCGAAGTGTCCTTGAGCAAGACACTGAACCCCTACTTGCTCCCCGGGCGCTGAACATAGCAGCCCACTGCTCCTATATACCATAGGATGGGTCAAATGCAGAGAACAAATTTCGTTCCCATATCTGAGAATGACAAAAAGACCAAAAGGTCCTCTTCTCTCTCTTCTCTAAACTCTGGATATCCAGAAGGCCTGTATCACTGCTTTAGATACACATGTACAGACCCACTGCAATCACGTTTAACCAACTCTTTGTTTAGGTCAAAAGTATGGATACTCAACTTGGAAACGTTAACTATAATGCAGCCAAACTGATCTGTCCACCTGTAGGGCTACTTGAGTATACGTGAGGAGATGAAGGTAGGCCTATGCGTGTGTGTTTTGCAATGCTCGCCTACTCGACGTCATACTAGCAGTGAGGTTACAGCTGAACCCAATCAATACATTGGTCGCGGTTGAAGAAACTCTACTATGCGACATGAGGGCCATGGAAACCTTCGAACTATAATCATTTAATGACATGTCATATTTACATAGAATTTGTACGCCTAAACGTTCACAGTCCACTACATCCATCGTCTCAGCATGGACGCGTGTACGAGGCTCTTGATTGTGTCTGTTGTGTTTTGAAAGAGTAGTGGATCAGATCGTGTTAAAGGTCCATTGATAAAACGCACACGGCTCTACGCGGCCCACACACACACTGCACGTTTATCTGGGGTAATCTCCGTTGGTGAAGTTTTTTTTTGGGGGGGGGGGCTAACAGTGTCATACATACTAAATATAAAAAAGCGCGATTTACCTGTAAGAATGCCTTCAGTTTTCTCCAGTAAACGCGCAGCTCCATTTGGTGGTGAGTACGACTGAACATTTTCCTTTTCTTTTCTGCGTTTTTTTTATGTCGGTAAAACAATTAATGCATCAGAGTGACGATATTTGCGATTCGCTTAAAGTTGATTAAAAACGATCCGTTTGCTCTGAGTAAATTACGTTTAAAAAATATATACATATACATGCGTCATCCAAATGAACGTATCTAAATGAAGCGACGGTGTCCAGCCACGCAGTCCCTGTTCCCCGCAGGAATGGGCCTGGAACCATTTAACAGGAACGGAGCAATGATTGACTTGCTGATTGTCCTCCTAACCTGCTTCAGCGGAAAGGGCGTGGAACCACACGCTTCACTTGTTTACCATCACGTAGACGCATCTGTGATTGGCTGTGCTTGTTTGGCTATTTTCCGGGGAGTGGGTGCCTGGGTAATCGATAAGTCATTGATTCGAATTGAATTTATTTCACTAAATGTTGAATCCGGTCGTTTTGCATGGTTTGCACAAACGACATTCAGCTGATAATGGATAATAGGCGGAGAATCTCCATAAAACGTGTGCTGTGCAACCAAATATAGGCTGCCGCTCTTTGCATCACATGGACACCTCGGGCTACACCAGGGATCAGCATTTCGTGATTCATCACGGGGTAGGTTTACTCTGAGTTACATACATCACAGCCTTTGCTGGGCATGCATGGACACTTTGGGGTACACCTGAGATCAGTTTTTCATGGTTCCTTTGAGCGTGTTGTTTCAACCTCACCCATTTCATTTAGAATGGGTCCAAATGACCACCAGCTGAGAGAAGCCTCCCCACACAAAAACCAAAGCGTTTGATCCCAATATCTGAACCGTGCCTTTTTGTCATGATCAATGCCTTCAGAATTAAGGCCTTGATCACATCACTGTTCAGACGGCACCGACACACACAGACTCACCAGAGACGTCTTTTGAAAGGCTTGACCTGGGGTGAGCCTTGCCAGGCGGGCTTCATAATTAGCTTTCAACTTCTGGTTCACACGTGATGCTTCCTCAATGGGCGTCAGCTCTCTAAAATCCAAACGCACACATCACAACATTGAGCAGTGTATTTGTAAAATGACAACATTGGGGGCTTTAAATCTTTCGAGATTAGCAGCTCCTTTAAAAGCTTGAGCATAGCCTGGGTGAGGATCCAAGTCAGAAGATTATCTGACCTGTTAGGGGTGGTTTGAACCTCCCCGCTTTATCAGATAATTGTTTGCTGACAGGATAGCTGTATGGAATCAAACGGTGTTTGCTCAGGCTGTGCGAGGCCTCATGGTTCTGGGGTGACCCTTACTTTCTGCTCGTGTCCTGTGACTCCGCTGTCTGGAGCCTCTGGAAGACCTCGGGAGGTATGAAAGGGGCAGGCTCCTCAACCCCCTCCGACGGCCCCCGCTGGTGATGAGGTTTTGACGGGCTGGCAGCTTTTGGAGCGACATCAATACGCGCGTCACATTGAGCGTCTGGTGAAGGGGAAAAAAAGAAAAGGGGGAAGTGACTTTTGCGTCAGGCATTCAGTATTGGTGGTTTTCTGAATTACTTTCATATTGTCGTGTCTTCTTGCTCAAGCATGCCTGCACTGTACGACCGTGGACGTTCGGGTTGTCAATAGCATTTTTTTCCATTTTATTTCACCGCTTTCACCACCACTATTTCCAATTTGAACTGATTGCCCCCCCCCCCTGCTTGTAAGAAATACAAATCCACACGTCATCAATCACCAGTGGTTTCCTCTACGGTGATCTGGTGGCCGGCACCCAGGGCCCTGGACGTTGCTGGTTGGGGGAGCAGACTGTACGGGGGTGGCGGCGAGGTGCCGGAGGTGGAAAGGTCCGGGGGCCGGTGCCGCCTCCCTGTAAAGCACTTGGCCCTCTCCATGCATTGCTCTGCCAGTCTGAACATTCGCTCCACCTCCACTGCCTCTAGCTCGCCCCCCTCTGTGATCGCACGAGAAAGAGAGAGACAGACAGAGACACAGACAGACAGACAGAGAGGGGGAGGGAGAGGGTCAGTATACACTCCATTGCCATGGCGATCTCATGACATTTCAGATCCGATTATAAACTAGTTTACCAGATTTGGACTCTTCTTCGAGTTGATTGGATCAGTTGAGGGTACAATAAGTAGGCTGTTACCTCTGAGCCATCTTGGTTCTGGACAAAAGACTGGTGTGGTCTTCTGCTCAGAACCAGATTTGATCAAATTGATGTGTACTGTACCAATGGGCTACGCTAACACTGATTAAATGAGGTCTACAAATATAATGGGACATATTAGAACATCTTACTTTTGGTCACCGCATCTTCCATAAGTGCATGTGATATGTAGTTGATACTCCTGAGGTATTCACAGTAGGCTTCCTGGGGGGAAGAGGGGAATATGTTTTATGCTGCTATACCATGAACACACACCAATAACAATACAAATGTATACCTTTAATCACTGGATCACGATAGGATCAAACAACGTGCTACTATTTATGTATAACAGCACACGAAGCGTTTTCTGTTATGTATGTAGTGGCAGTCGGTATTAGTGTTCTAGACAGAAGATAGCATGTTTATTTACATATTGTCATTGACTTTGTCTGATTATATTTGAACTGTCTTTCAACCAGCAGTGAAGCGAGAGGACGTACTACCTTGTGTTGATTATCGGCATCCATTTGTATCGCGGTTTTGGCCATTCTCATGGCATTTTGAAGTGGCTTTAGTGTTGTGTCCGAACCAAACGCTGCCATAACTGCACCGGAAATGACATGACTTGGACGGGGAAGGGGTGTCCGCAGACACTCGGGAGTGGTCACGTTTCCCAGGGAGACGTTTGACTAAAAATGAATCATTTAATTGCTGAGCACAGAATGACCAGTCCTGCAGTCAGTTGATTGAGTGGCGTGTGTTTTCAGACACTGACAGATACATTTTTATAGTGTATTGTTTCATGGATCAAATAAATACAAGTTGAGCAATGCACATTCATCCGTTGTTTATTTTTCCGTTCCGTTGTTAGTTGTTTTTTTTTAATTTTATTTAATCATTCTAAAATTAACTTGTTGCTGAAATAACTAATCTCTAAAATAAGAATCGGAAATAACGTAGTGTTCTGGCAGGGTGGCGCTGTCTGTCTTTGTGTCCCTGAAGTGCGGTCGACTTCCGGGTTTCAATGTTTACATCTGGGAGCCTGTTTCAAACGTTTCCCATCCAGACCCCTGCTTGGCTCGTGTTCACCAAACTATGCATGCTGAAATCCGCCCATTTGCGTTTGGTATAACCCTGCACTGTAACGTTTAAAGGACAAACGTTCATTCGCAAGTCCATTTGATTTGCAACGGTAACGAAATTGTCTGGTTATGATAGCCACTTTACATAACCACTCGCCCACAGATGATCCCGTTTAGCATTTTTATATCAGAGGTTTATTATTTGTATAACGTTTCTGGGAATAATAGTGATGAAAAAGAGAAGCAAACGTGCGCGGCTGTGTGATCCTTCACAAGAAAAAAACGGGACCGTGAACGTAATTGCCAGTGGGTTATCCCCTGGAAACAGGGGGCGACCACGGAAGAAAGCCGCGCCGACCCCAGCGGTGCAGCATGGCTTCAGTCACAGCAATCCCGCGTCTCCAGAGAAGTCGGCGAGTTTCAACTTTAGCATGACAACAGTTGGCGTGACGCAAAGTCACAGTGACAGCAAATCAAAAACATCAGGTGGGGATTTCATACTATTGTTTTAAATTGGGGCGAGATTCCTTTACATTTGGCCTAGTCGTCAGAAGCCATTGTAGTCCTCCTGCCTTTGCAATGCACTCATCCCAGGCTGTCCCGGAGTACTAACATGTTTGCATGCCTACAGGTAGACTACCCCAAGCGCTCTGTCGGCTCTGCCACGGTAAATTCTCACCACGAAGCTTACGGCACGCCTTTAACAAGTTGCCCCAGGATTTGGCCGAGATCAGAGACTATGAAGACACTGCTTCCCTCCTCTTCCACACGGACTTCCAGCGGCTGGTGGGGGTACCGCTGGACCGTGACCCACGGCTGTCGGAGTTTGTCTGTAAGAAATGTCACACCAACTTCTACAAATGTCACAGCATCCTGCTCAGGTTTCTAAAGAGAGTTAACCTGCTGCCTGCAGGCAAAGAAAACGCCAGAGACCGGTAAATATGATCAAATATATGATTCATATATTTGGAACTGGATATACATATCCTATTCCACTTTCTGAGTTTACTGTTAGTACTATTAGTTTACAAACATTTGTTTCTTTTTCAGGAACAATGAAACGGGTCCTCGGTCATTGGTGAATCTCAGTTCGACAAGTATGTGGTTTCTCTTCCTTGTTATCATGAGAACTAAGCAAAGTCAACAAAAACTTGAGGCATCAAACGATTTCATAAATGTTTTACTTAACAGGCACACAAATAAAAGCATCCTCCGTCCAACCTTCTCTCACTGTTCTTCATCCCCGTTTGTAGCACCGCCATGCTTCACGTCCGACCCCAAGTGCCTCCACAGCCTGGTGTCCTGGGCTCACCACCACGGTGAGGCCTGCCGCTCCTGCCCCGACCTGAAGGAGGTGCTGGAGGGCCAGTGCTGGGGCTCGGTCCAGGCCGTGTGGGGCTGCGTGAGCGGACACAGCTACTACATGGACACCCAGCGCGGAGCCGGAGCCAACGGGAACCCGGGGTACATGGCCGAACTCAGCTGCGCTCTGTTGGGCGGCGGCGGTGGTGAAGGGGCGTGTGAGGAGGGGGACGGGGACGAGACGGACGTCAACGACGATGAAGATGGCGGCGGCCAGCGTGGTCCGTCTGCAGCGGCTCCGCTGACGGACCACTCGGGCCGGACCGATGGCGCCGCGTACCCCGAAGACGGTGAGGAGAGCCAAGCGTGTGTCTGTCTCTGTCTCTCTTTCTCATATTATGCTGAGGATCAGACCACCCCCCCATAGTGTGTGGACCTCCTGTGATGCAGTCACCACATCGAAAGCTTTCATCTTGCAAGCTGATACCGAAATTAGCGACAATTAGACTACACTGGGAAGGTAGCCTTTTGTCTGCATGGATATTGTTGATCTTGGTTGTTATTGTTATTGTTGTTGTTTAGAGTTCCTAGGCAGGGAGCCTCCTGCACACCTGGACAACAGGACAGCCGACGGGGAGATTTCAGACAGGTTTTTACACACACACACACATCACTTTTGTAAATGCACTTCGCGTCACGTTTACAACTGTCGTTGAAGGTCTGCCCACACTGGTCACAGATGTAGTTCCTCTCATCTGGAAACACGGCGAGGAGGGCAGCCTCTGCTGAAGGGAAGCCACTGCTGAAGCACAAAGCACACGGTCCACAATAACGCGTGTGTCTGTGTCCTGCATGGTGGCCCGTGGGTGCTTCGTCGGGACAGAGACCTGTCCATTGAGGAGGACTTTGAGGAGGGTAGGAAGAAAAACGCCTCGGACGACGAGCTGTTTCAGCCATATCAGGATAAAAGGTTAGCTCTTCTCCTGCACTCGATATTCCTGCCTCTATCGGTCTGTTTACTTCGAGTAACTCAAGGATCCATGTTCCCATATTGAGCGCACCTTCTCTTCTCCTTTTGTGGCGTGTTTGTTTGTGTTTTGACAAGGCCCCGACGAGTGACGGGGCCGGGCAAGAGGAGGCGAGGCCCCAGCAGCCGAGAGGAGCCCAAGGTCCGAGGCAAACCGGGACCCAAGCCTGGCTGGAAGAACAAGTTCAAACCTCAAGGGTGTGTTACGCCTGGTGCAATATAAGAACACACCGCGTCCATGTGTTTCAATAATAATCTGGGGGTGGGAAGATTTGGTTGCATGAACACGGAACATTGTGTTGCATTACAATTTCATCACAATTTTATGATTCTTTTGTCTTGAGGATTCACTTTCCTTTCATTTTACGACCATGGAGGAACCAAAGAGCGTGAACAATACTCCAAACTATTTTTGATTATTATGACTTGTCATTTCTCAGCGAAGAGCTGCCTAACATCTACAAGTGTCCATACCAGGGGTGCACGGCAGTCTACAGAGCCACTGATGGGCTTAAGGTCAGCAGGTCGAGCAGACCTCATACATGTCAACAATAACTGTTTCACGACACCGAATGCTATAATAAAATACCGCCCCTGAGCCATACTATTATATATATATATATATATATATATAAAATTGTATTCTGCCGTCGCTGTGGTTTTCAGAAGCACATAAAGGAGCAACATGAGGAAAACCGAGAGCGTCCGTGTCCGTACCCCGGCTGCAACAAGATCTTCATGATCGACCGCTACCTGCAGCGCCACGTCAAGCTGATTCACACAGGTGAGCCGGGTGTCAGCCCCCTCCACCATGTAGTCTTCACTCACACGCTGGACTCTGTAACCGTGACATAGACGCACAATTCCAATAACACAAGAACATATGCGTCTTTATTGTAATCAAGTTCAGACATTTTCATGTTATCCTGGTGACAATTACCCACCGTCTGAAATGGCTATGACTGGACTAGTTAGTAACACTCCTGTCACCTTGTGCCCGACGTGAATGAGCAGGACAATGCCAGGGTCAAACAACAAAAAAAAGTACGTATTTCTAATGCGTCCTGGCACATGTCGTCCCTCCTCACCGTGTTTCCAGATGAGAGGAACTACATCTGTGACCAGTGCGGGCAGACCTTCAAGCAGAGGAAGCATCTTTCGGTCCACCAGATGCGTCACTCTGGAGCCAAGCCGCTGCAGTAAGTAGGCCTTCAGTCACCCGATCTCTTGCAACCCTTCCGACGGCAAGCGAGCCTCACATTAGAGTGCGAATCGGGCCAGAATTTTCTGTCCGAGCCCGGCCCGCGTCCGACAGAACAGTAACCGAACCCGACCCGAGCCCGACAGGCATCAAGCTTTTTATGTCCGAACCCGACCCGAGCCCGACAGGCATCAAGCTTTTTTTTTGCGCAACATGTGCGGGTTAACGCGCAGGTAAATTAAACATTTCAAATCACGCAGATGTGACCGAGCCCGACCCGAACCCGACCCGGCTTCCATCCTCTACCTCACATACAATTACTGGCCCTCAAGCTATTTAGCACTTCTACCGCGTTAAAGAAATTGTTCAGCCGTATTGCATATTCATCTTAATCTCTCTCTCTCGCTCTCTCTCACAGGTGTGAAGTGTGTGGCTTCCAGTGCCGCCAGCGCGCGTCCCTCAAGTACCACATGACCAAGCACAAGGCCGAGGCCGACCTGGAGTTCGCCTGTGTGCTGTGCAGCAAGCGCTTCGAGAAGGCCCACAACCTCAACGTCCACATGTCCATGGTGCACCTGCTGACCCAGGGGGAGGCCCTGAGGGGGGTCCCCCTGCAGCCACGGCCCGCGCCCAGCCAGCTGTACTCGGACGCGCACGCCGTCGCAGAGACGGGCGAGGTGGTCCGCCCGCAGGACCAGGAGAGATGACCGTCGTGGAGCGTGGACTGTTGCGCTGTCCCCCGATGGCTTCAGGGATTTTCTGGACGACCGCGTTACGTGAACATGGGTTCCTGATCTCACGAGGGCCACGCCATGTGCTCCCTGGTTTACAACACCGGACACGTACATCCTTGTCATCCTTGTCCTTGACAAACTGATGCCAACGATGATTTAAAGAAAACGGTAAAACGGGGTGTAAACAGGGTGTAAACAGTCATTATAATCCCCATTTTGATATGTAGGACAGATGGAAGAGGAAGGTTTAGAACCACAGTATGGCGCTCCAAGGAGACTAGAGGTAACTAGGGATGGCTTTGCTGACCGGTAAAACCAAAAGCTTTTTTACAGCACGGTAGCCGTGGTTAATTTCAGTCAGTAATTGTTAGACTAATTTGAGCACTATGCATATTGAACAATATTTTATTCCTAAAAACAAAAAAAGCACCACTGACACTTAATGCTGCTCTAGGTAAGATTTGAGAGCTGTACGGAGAGAGTAGAAACATCTAAAGTGGCTCATACAGAGGCCAGCGCATTTAACTCTACTAGCTGAGGGATGGCTACACCATTTCAACGAACCACACAGATTACAGCTCTTAAATCTTAGCTTGGAAACAATAATGTATTCTCCATGACTATTACGCCATGCATTTCCTCAATTTGAACCAATATTCAGTGTCAATATTCAACTACTTCCAGAGGGCTCCATGGACTGAGCGTATTCACAGAAACATAAACCTCTTATGTAAGATGGTTTTATTAAGTTATTCTGAGGAATAAAAAAAACAAACAATGTTTTTAACTATATCATGTAAACCGTGCAAAGGAAGAAGCAGATGTATAATACAGACTTTATAAGTCACGTGTGTGTGGTTCCTGACCTGCAGATATGTGTAGAGGGGTGTTGATGGGTGTTTGAAGCCAGTTTCCAAGACCATGAATGCAACAACAAAAGTGTGAATGGAACGGCGGGCGTGAGGCCTCTCGGAGGTCCCGCGCTCGCATGCTTTTGACCACCGGACCCAAGGTGCTCTCGCTCAGTCAGAGGAACTCCATTTCCGGGCTGAGGCTGTGGCGGCCCAGGTGTGTGGAGAGGGCCGCAGCCACCTCCTGATCCAGCTCCGCACACAGGGACTCCAGCTGCAACCAACCAGAAGGACAACACAGCGGAGAGGGCGGTCATGGTTACGATGACCCGGGTCACTTTTGTAGAGCGAGTTCAGAAATATTTTGAACGCGCCGCTTCACAGATCACATGGCCTGTAACGTCTCGTACCTGGCTCAGTTGGGAGGAGGACAGAGCAGTCGGGGGAGTCTGGGTTATGGTGCTCAGGAGAAACTGCCGGGCTCGGCCCAAGAGCTGCGACGGCTCCATCTGACAACAAGACACACGTCCGACGTCACACTCCACTCGGCGCAGTGGTAGAGAACGCTGGGAGTTGATGCATAGTTTAAACCCACAGGCCGGTCACCTGATCGATTGGATTGGGTGTCTGTCCATCCAGGAAGAGTTGAAACAGGCAGGCATAGCAGAGGACGGCCGTATGGAGGAAGCCTGGACACACGGCTGCCCTCTTCAGCAGCTCAGGGCTCTGCTCTGGCAGCAAGCTAGAGGCAGACGTGCGTATTCCCGTTGTCTGCATATTGTCTGTCGTCTACATCATTTCAGTGGCATTGTGCTCTACGGCGAGGCACTGTCGCACTGCTGCAGAAATGTGGTAATATCAGGAGAAAAAAAAATCACCTGTAGAATGCCAAGGACCTCAGTCGTGTGTACTCGTCCAGTGTTGCCATGGTAACTGCCTGGTAAGGTCCTTGATCTGGCGGGGGGGGGGGG
>OMKI01037222.1:0-24730 GCA_900302315.1 Phycis blennoides
GGTGTTGGACTGTATCGTGATGTCATCACTTGAGGACATCATAGCCACTTGTTGTAGTTTTTTGTGTTATTCGTGTACACAGATGGTTCATGTACACAAACACTGAGTCAAATGACAAGAACCAAACAGACCTCTTCTGTGAACTCTGAGGGGACAGATGGACAAATAAATATAGCTTTGCATTTGCTTGTTGGGAGGGCCATAGAAACGCACTGTGCCTGCAATAGAAGGCTTCCTCCACTGCTTACTGCCATGATGCCTTGACATTGACTGGTTCCATTCAGATACAGAACCATCATGTGAAGCACAGGCGTAACGTTTGCAATGGTTCACGTAAGGGTGTGGTGTGGTTACGGTCATGGTGAGAACCGGGGAGAAAGCAGTAATGCATCGTGGGAATATTCTCTGGGGACGTATTTTTAGTTGCAACTGTACATAGCAACACATAGCTCACCCTAACCCTAACCCTAACCCCACCAGGGCTAGAGTGTGTAAAATGTACTGTGAATCGAGCTGATCATCATCAACGGTAACAGGAATTAACGTTCTGCATGTCTTTCCCACGCACCGGCACAGATACTTCTCCCCGGGTCAGACAAACAGAGGTAATTCTCTGTGGTTCCATCTGAAAGGCCGAGCTAATCTAGGATCAGACTGTTTTCTTACTGCTATCATCAGTCAGGGACATCAACCCCCTGGGAGACAGACAGACAGACGGAGAGAGAGCAAGAGAGTGAGAGAGAGACAGAGAGAGAGAGAGAGAGAGAGAGAGAGAGAGAGAGAGGGAGAGAGACAGACAGACAGAGAGACAGAGAGAGACAAAGACAGAGAGACAGACAGATAGATAGACAGACAGACAGACAGACAGACAGACAGACAGACACACACACACACACACAGACAGACAGACAGACAGACACGCACGCACGCACGCACACACACAGACACACACATACACACACAGAGAGACAGACAGATAGATAGACAGACAAACAGACAGACAGAAAGACAGACAGAGACAGACAGACAACAAGAGAGAGAGAGAGAGAGAGCAGGATGTTTGCAGCACAGTGACCTTTTTAAGGATGAGCGGTAGGAGCCGATGTTCAGGGGAGTGCCCCGTCTCTGGGTCCTGGGTGTCTCTGGTACTGCCCAGGTTCTGCTCGAACCCGGGCCCGGGGGAAGCAGCCTGGCAGTTCATAAGACATGATACAGCCTCCCCGGACTGCACCAGCTTCCTCAGTAGACCTGCATAACCAGGACCAGATACAAGACACGTTTTATATCAGATGATCTTTAGTGCACATTTGTGGACCAAAGTGACAAGGCAAGACAACAAGACAACCAGATCAGTCCGAAAAAGGTCTAGGGTTAGGATCATCTCTACTGAACATCAAGATTAATAAAGGTGTTGCCAGTGTTGGGAAAGTTCACTTTCTACATGAACTAGTTCAGTTCATAGTACACAAATTTAAAAATGAACTAGTTCAGTTCATAGTTCATCATTCAAGTTTTTGAACTAAGTTCACAGTTCCAAAAAATGAACTAGTTCATAGTTCTTTTTTTCAATGTTTCTGCAAGCTATAATTTTTCAAAATTATTGCCACAGCCCATACAAAACCACAGACAGCAATTATTTTACCAGTTTTAACACTGAAACTATGCAACAGACTTCATCTTCAAATCCAATTTTGAATCCTTATCCAACCAGGGTTTACATTAGCATTGGGGGGACAGCCTTTCCCCATTGTTGCTTTAACGCTTTGTTGTTGTCCATTCAGTCCACACTAGTAGCAGCTGCAGCTTTCACCCCTACAGTATATTCTCAAAAACATGAGGAAAAACTTGCTGTCTATCTATCCATCTATAAAGCACGAAATCTCTGTCTGTCTGTCTGTGGCACCCACACATTGCCACGTCCCTGCAATACCGCTCTCGGCGCCGTTTAACACTTCGACTGCAACTCAGCCCGCAATCGACTGGTAGACAGCAATTGACTGGTTGGGCACCCCTCCGCTACATATTAAGGCATGGTCACAGTGTGTTTTAGCAGGGTTTCGCCTGGAAGGCTCTCTAGAAATCTGCCACCCTATTGAACGAAGTTAAACTGAGAGCGTGTACCGTTCACAGACACCAGAATGAACGCGTTCACTGTAACGTTCATCAGGCAGTAATACAGTACGTTCAGTTCACGTTCGCCCAAAATATGAACGAGTTCATGGCACAACACTGGGTGTTGCATTGTAAGCTGCTGGTTACAACTCAAGGGGTTTTAAGAAATAATACAACTGACACGTTTTTCGTAAAACAGTTTACACAAATTGAGAAACACAAACATTTTTACACACATTACAAACACAGATACACATCGATAGAGATAAAAACCCTCCCTCTCTCGCCACCGCTCTCTTTCTCGCTTTAAGAGATGAAGGGCCCCTAACTTTAGAGATGGGGGACCCCTAGCTTTATAGATGGGGGACCCCCAAGCCCTAGATATGAGGGGCCACTAGCTTTAGAGATGGGGGACCCCTAGCTTTATAGATGGGGGACCCCGAGCTGTAGATATGAGGGGCCACTAGCTTTAGAGATGAAGGGCCCCTAGCTCTGGTGATGATGGGCCCCAAGCTTCAGACTCACCCAAACAGTTGAGAGTGAGTTCTGGTGTGCAGACATCGGCGAGGGTCTGCAGAAGAGTGCTGCACAGGCGGTCACGGAGGGTGGCGGGCGGGGACAGGGCTGGTGCCATGGCAGCAGGCGAGGTCCCCCCCAGCAGCGCGGCCCACAGGTAGAAGAGGGAGGCCTTGAGGCCCGGGTCAGGGTGCAGCAGGGCCGAACATAGGCCCTCCAGGAAGGGCACTGGGAGAGAGGGGAGGGTCCGAGTGGATAATACTCCTGACACCACAGGCATGAAAGAGACAGTCGAGAGAGCAAACCATATGGAGGGGAGAGAGACAGAGAGAGACCCTCTGCATTCACGACAAGCTCTCCCTCCCCCCCCCCACCCTACTCAGATGCCATTATAGTAGCCTCACCTCACCTTTTTCTAAGGGGAGGAGTGAATGAGGGAGAGAAAGGGAGGAAGGAAGGGAGGAAGAGGGAGGGATGAAGCAAGAGGGAGGGAGATCAGGGAGCAAGAGAGAGAGGGAGAAAAAGAGGGGACGGGGGAAAGAGGGAGGGTGAGAGGGATAAAGAGGGAGAGAAGAACAGAGGAGAGAAAGGGAATAAGAGGGGGAGAGAGTAAGAGGCAGGGAGAGCAGGAGAGAGTGCAGGGAGATATGGAGACAGGGACCTGGGTCCAGGTGCAAAAGATAGGACTATGGGAGAGACAGAGAGACAGGGGTGGTGGGGGGCAGAGAGAGAATGAGTCTTTGGAAAGGTAGATGTTTGTTTCCCATGACAATAAAGCTCTTTTCAACAGAGCGACAGAGTGGAATAGAGAACATTGGGTGGGGCTGTGTTAGGGTGGGGGTGGGGGGGGGGGTTTCTTTACTGTAAATAGTTCCATAGCCCTTTGCTGAGTGACAATCAATAGTGCAACCCCCAGCACCACCACCTGCCCCCATCACCCGCCCCGCCACTACCTCCACCCCTGTCCCCCGCCTCCGTCACTATCCCCCCTGGGGACTATCGCACCATACTGGGACAGCAGAGCAGAAAGAGATGCTGGGGTATCTCACCATACTGGGCCAACAGGAGCATAGCCAGGTCAGGGAGGGCCTCCACCATCTTGCCCAGGAAGGTAAAGGTTGGCAGGAGGCTCCGCCCACATCGGTGGTCACACAGCTGGAGGTCAGACCACAGTATTAAAACGTACTCTGTAGTATTCATGCTAACTCTACTGGGGTATTACTACTAACCCTGTAGTAATAATCATAGCAACCCTAGTGTGGCATTTATACTAACCCTGTAGTATTAATGCAAACACTACTGTAGTATGACTACTAATCCTGTAGAATGAATACCTACTCTTATATTATTACTAACCCTACTGTAGCATTACTACTAACCTGGTAGTATCACTACTAACACTACAGATTGCAAAGCACATAACAGGAGAAGGCTGCAGCCCTGAGTCAAACCAGACGTTCCACAATGATGGAAGACATACTAAGACTTGAAGAAAAACATGATTTAGAGTTTCAGCTTTAAGGAGAAAGTAGGGGTCAGGGCATCAGCTCATCGCAGAGAATGCCAGCATCAATACACAGGGGACCTAGTGATGGCAGCAGCAGTCTGTAGGTCTTTGCTAGGTGCCTTTCTATGAACAGCCTCACCCTCAAGGTGACACACACCAGCACTAACCATTACAGCACGCTAGCTGTTTACTAAACAATGCTGGCAAGCCACTGCCAACGGCTACAAGCCTCTGGCCTATAGCTCTAAATATGTGTCTGTTTGTTTAAATATGTGGGTGTGCTTGTGTAAGCGTGTGTGTGGGTTTCATACCTATTTGTGTGTGTGTCTGTGAGTCTATTCTATCTTATGTGTGTGTGTGTGTGTGTGTGTGTGTGTGTAGTGTGTCGTGTGTCTCACCTGTGTCTGTATGTCCTCCAGAATGTGGTGGATGTAACGGTCGCACTTTAGCTCAAGAAGAAGCTGAACCAACACTGTGTGACCCCCCCCCCACCCACACACACACACACACACACACACACACACACACACACACACAGACATGATAAAACACGTGGGAAACGTGAAGGGAAACAGTGAAGATGAAATATTCAGCAGGTATCTAATGTGTGTATTTTACATGGGGTTTGGCAGTATTGACTCCTAATGTCCAGAAACAGCTTCAGATTATAGGTTAACAGAAGGTCGGGTTATGCTTCTTTAGAACATTGTTGGGACTACGTGTTACCTTGGATGACCTGATCCAGAGCAGCTGGGTCCTGCATGGTCCGCAGCATCCCTGGGGAGAAGAACCAGGGCAACAAACCCTGTAAACCCACCCACTTTCATCTGAACAGAACCACCAGGACACAGGCCTGACACACCACCTTGAGAACCTGGACAAACCACCTATAGCACTTTTCCACCATATCAGCTGTGGTTCTTGAACCCGTTCCGTTCAGGAACCTGGGAACGTTGGTGCTGTCTAGCCAAACATCCCGCGCTTCCACCAGCGTCGAGCAGAGCCAAGGTAATCAACGACATGTTATCCACAGAGGGCGTTGCACAATGCACACGGGAAATAAACCGTGGAGAAAGTAAATACCGAGGAGAGAGGCGGTGAAGTGGAGGCCGACCCGGTGGTCTTGTTGGAGCAGGGTGCCCAGAGCTCCAGGAGAACATCTCAGCGCCCCGCTGATCGCTGAGAGAGACACACACTTCCTCACAGACTGTATGGCCAGGACAAAGAGACAGAAGACTTCACTTAAGCTCATTTGTATGCGGTTTTCTGACATTACATATGTGGTCAACAAAGGAAAGCTAAATATGCATTCACTCTGTTATATCTTATAGTTTAGTCTGGTAGTGGTAATGGGGTTCCACTCCCTGCTGCAAGGTACTTGGTTTGATCCCCAATGTCTGCATCATTTAGCAAGATGTCATATATATATATATATATATGGACACAACCTACCGAGATGTCGTCACTCTCCATCATTTCGATAACACAAGCGACACACAGCATCACCCCTGGCCCATCCTGAGGTCCCAGGCGACCCGTCCATTTTGGGTCGTGTCTGAAGTGGAACTTGTCATGGACGACGTCAACGGACGCCATCGGCGACTTTAATCTTAAAGTAGCAGCTATCACTTGAAAATCACCACATTTAACACACCTAATCAACGCAGAACCTAGCAGCTGTCACTCTCACAGCCAAGTTAACGTTATAGCAACCTGGGGCCACCTAGCTAGCCAAACTAAACAAACAAACTAAATTGACCTGTTTGTTGGCGAAAGTAAGCTACATGAGTAGTATCTCGAATAACCTATCTAAAAGTGTAAATGAACAACATTTTGACGATTACATTTATTTGTCGATGACTCTGAAGCTGTGAAAAAAAACGGTTGAAATTCGCGCGGTGGCGTCCTGCTGCAGTCGGCGACAGCGCGTGCAGCTCGTGACGTCATTGATTTCCTGTAAACGAGGCGACGGCGTATTTTGATTCGGTGCGTGCGCGCGTCTGCACGTGTGGTTGGGATATGTTTGTGCGTGGGGATGTGTGACGTGTGCGCCTGCGCTGTTCATCTGCGTGTGCGTGACTATGGCCATGGTTAATATTTACCAATGCACAGAGATGATATATTAAAAGGGGTCGCTTGTTTGGAATCTCCTGCTTTGTTTGGACCAGAACCCCTCAGAGGACTATGAGCCAGAGAGACAAGTGAACCCGGAGTCACCTCACATCTCAGATGGAAACTATATTTCCACGTAGGGCCGCTCGCGCAGCACACAACAAGACCACTTCCTGTGTATACACCACATATGTACTACACAGACACGCAGGCCTGCCAGCACTTAGGAGCGAGACACACACACACACACACACACACACACACACACACACACACACACACACACACACACACACACATTTTTAACTTGAATGTATTTCCAAAAATAGACTCAAAAGTGAACTTCCTAATGTGCTGTATATTATTCTGTGTTGTAACTATGATGGCAGGTGCAACAATGTCCGCACGTAGGTCCCAGTAACGTTGTGGGACCATTAATGCTGTTAAACGAGATGTTGTCATGATGACGACTAATGTCGCGAGTGACCAATCGTGGTGCCCTGTTCCGCGGTGACATGATGTCACCATTTGGGATGACTTTCTGCTATGTCTGAGTTTTGAGATTCAGTGCCCAGCGCGGCGGGGGTGGACGGTGCAGGGTAGGGGTGAGGATGGGGGCGGTGCTGTGGCCACTGACTGAAGCGGTTATTTCTTTAGTTGCGTGTCCCGGTAAAGTTATGGGTGACGGGGATTGTAACAAATCTATGCATCCACCAGGAGCAAATTAATTGCTGGATGATAATAATAATTATTATTAGAAGTTATGATCACCGCGCGAGACGTGACTGAAACTGGGAGTAAAAGACGAGAAGTGTTTCAAGTTCCACAAACTCGGTAGGCGAATACATGGTTTCATAATTAACAGATATTTGAATGAACTATAGGACTAATGCTTGTGAATGTGTTGGTTGAACTTGCCTGAACGCTATTGGAAGAACAGCGTGTTGTTTTAATTATTTGCACCAAGAAGTCAGAAGCTGGGATAGAATTTTTGAGCATTCCTTTTTTATATTACTGGGTACAGGTCTGTAGTCAAATACTGATCGCAATATAAACATTCAGGTTTTTATTGTGGTATTTTGTGCTTTATGTTTAGTAACTCTAGAAACATACTGTATGTGATATGAGTTAAAAGCGCCTTCAAGTTTGTTCTGAAATTGAAATTGACCAGTGCGTAAAAACTGCGTAAAGACTGGTGTAGTATAAGCCTTATGCACATCTTCATTCATTTCACATTATTTCAGTGGAACAGTCAGATCGAGCCACGAAAAGGGTTCATAACGCTTATTCATTTGGCCTATTGATTTGATATGATATGTAATGAGCTAATGGATACCTGTAACTGTTCACCTTCGCTACTTTTATTTTGGGTATTATTGATTACCTGTAGCTGCTCATCGTTCCTATGTTACCGTTGGTGGATTGATTGTCATGTATTGGTGGTTATTAATACTATATCTACGACAGTGTATGTTGTAACACTTTAGATGCTAGATATAATGTAATGAGAATACTTCAGCCGACGTAGCCTATTATTATTATTATTATTATTATTATTATTATTATTATTATTATTATTATTATTATTATTATTATTATGACCAGTATAACTCCGTCTGTTGTTGCTGCCTCCATGCTACCTGCCGCTCCGCGCGCCCCACTCAGCACTTTCCACCGCTAACACCAAATAAACAAACCGCGCGGCGCCGGGCAGGTGACGCCCTCAGCCCAATACGCTGGCGATGACAGTTTAGCGCGCGGTGCTACTGCGGGACGGGAGGTCTCGGATCAGACAGACAGGCAGACAGACAGACAGACAGACAGGTTGGTAGACAGACAGATACACACACATAGACCGTCTGGCAGACAGACAGGCACGCTGGCTGGCAGACAGACAGAAAGACAGACAGACGCATTTGGTGAGGTTAGGTCAATACACGTCTCTAACTGTCGGTCTTCATCAGTGCGCACGCACACTATTTTGTTGTTTCCTTTCATCAAATTTCTTCTTCTCTTCTGTTTACCTCTCTTCCCCTCCCCTCCTCCCCCTTCCCCTACCTCACTCCATCCCACCATCTCTTCCTATGGCTCCCAGCACAGGGGCTCTCTATCTGTGATCTATCTTCATCCTTCTCCTACTCCTCATCTCCCTTCCTAACCTCCTCCCCTCCTATCCTAACCTCTCCTCTCTCCCCTCTCCTCTTCTCCCCTCCCCCTTGTTTCCTTCTCTCCTCCTCTCACTTTCCCGCCATCTCTCCCCTCTCTCCCCTCTCCTCCTCCTCTCCTGTCATGTCGCAGTCCTCGACCAGTCCTCCCCAGAAGAAGCGTTCCCTGGGTCCCGTGTCGCCCAAACGCTTCTACAGGAGTGTGTCGCTGCGTCTCAGGAGGGCAGAACCTCCGCTGCCCGGGGATGCAGGCTCTGCCAAGAGATGCTGGAAGGCTACGCTCACCGTGAGGATGATGATGATGATGATGATGATGATGATGATGAGGAGGAGGAGGAGGAGGAGGAGGAGGATGATGATGAGGATGATGAAGAAGTGGAGGATAATGATGAGCATGACAATAAAGATGAGGAAGAGGATGATGATGAAAAGGTGGAGGATAATGATAATGAGGATAATGATGATGTCTCCCTCTGTCTCTCCCTCTCTCCCCTATGTCTCTCTCCCCCCTCAGTACCAGAGTCTGTGGGAGGCGGTGGAGAATGAGGACACGGTGGCCGTCCAGAGCATCCTCTCCTGGGATGGGAGTGGCGCAGGAGGCGCAGCAGGGGGGAGGGCAGGAGGCATGGGGGGTCGCGGGGGGAGCCTGTGGGAGCGAGGAGGAGGAGGGGGAGAGAAGAGAGAGAAGGACTGGGAGAGGGAGAGGGAGAAAGGGGTGAACAGGGTGAGTGATCAAGGGCTGGTCCCCCTGGATGTGGCCGCTCTTACCCACAACTCCCCTCTTCTCCAGGTGCTAGTGAAAGCCGGCGCCCGACACAATCCTGTCTGTGAGTTTTATCCTTCAACATGTTTGCATTATTTAGATGATTGTCTCTCATTAGTGCATTTTATACAAACACACACCAGTGGGGCTGTGATGCTGCCGTTTCAATAAAAGCAGGCTTTCTCTCACATAAATGGAAGCACACACACACCTCAGGTCAAGTGGACTGTGTATGTTTCGGTGCAAGACGTGATTCTTTCGATGCACGGGGAGCTCTGGTGCTTCGCAATGCAACATGTGTTTAACTAACACTAACCCTGTTTTATCTCGTCTCCTCCCTCCTCCTCCCCATCTCCCCTTCTTCCTCTCTCCTCCTCTTCCTCCTTCTCCTCCTCCTCTCTCTCCTCCACCTCCTCTCCCTGTCCTACTCCCCTTCTCATCTCCTCTCTTCTCTTCCTCTCTCTCCCTTCCCCCTCCTCCCCCTTCTCACCTCCCCTCCCCCTCTCTCCCCCTCTCTCCCCCTCTTCCTCTCTCCTCCTCCCCGTTCTCACATCCTCTGTTCTCCTCTCCCCTCCTCCTCCTCCTCCTCCTCCTGCTCTCTCCAGTGTGTCGGACGACGGAGTGGTCCCTGAAGCTGGACACGCTGGTGTCCATGGCGGGGCAACGGGTGGAGGAGCGACGGGAGGAGCTGGAGAGGAGGGCGGGGTCAGGACCCCAGGTCCGGGCGGAGGTGCAGAGACAGATGTGCCTGTGGAGCCTCCGCCAGCAGCTCTACTGTCGCATGAGGGACAACTTCAACAGCACAGGTGGGTGGGGCTTAGTCTGTGGGGGCGGGGCTTATCACATGGGGTGGGAGCTAAGCACATGTGGGTGGGCTATAGGGGAGATGTCCTGCTGGTGGGTGGAGTCAGGAGAGAAGCTCTTAGTAAGCAGGATATTCTAATGGTCTGGGTGTTTGACTAACAGCCGAAAGGTTCTGGGTTTGATCCCCAGTGTCCTTCGTCTACCTGTAGGCATCTTAGAGCCAGATGCCCCCTAACCCCTACCATGACATGTATATGAAGATCTGATTAGCTAGTACATAGAGTATTCTTAATAAAGATGATCTGTTGCAACAATGATTTGTTGTATATGAACACCAGATGTTATTTATTACATTCACACACTCTCCTCCCTATCCTCCAGGGCTTGAAATCTTTATCTCCCATTGGTCTTGTTTTTGTTTATTTATAAAGCCTTCTGGGGAATCTTCCATCCCATATTTGTTCCCTTATAGAGTTATGCCTATAATTACTGACTAGGTCACAAGACCTAAGGCTACGACTGATATGGGAAAGACATTTAGGTGGTCTGTTCCTTCCACTCCAGATGCATCGTATCTGCGTGCTTAACAATTTAAGTGGTCAGTGAAGCTTTTCCAAAAATGTGAAACTACACGTCAGGGCGATGGATGACGCACTGTGTCTTTCCTGCTGCATTTTCCAATCCTTTTTGATAGACTAGTTGATCAAGTTCTTATATGTGTTTATTTGTACGGCACATCACCTTTGCATTATTAAGATCACCAGATGTTATTAAGATCAGCAGTCAATAAGGGACTTATTGGGACTTTTGGGATTGTGCTCAGAATCACACAGAACAATAAAGCCGCTCTGGTGTAGAGACCCAGGGAGGGTATAAACCCATGGTGTAGAGACCCAGGGAGGGTAGAGACCCATGGTGTAGAGACCCATGGCGTAGCTACAGCAGCAGTTGTTGATGAAGAAGTATACGTGAGGCGTAACGCATTCCAGCAGAAGAATCTAGTGCAGGCTAGCATGCGGAGGCGTACAGAGAGACACAAATACGCACAGAGACGCGTGGTAGTGTGGCCAGCAAGTCAAGTCCTCACTGGACTTGACGCTGGGAAAAGACGCTGGCTCTCACATCTACGCCTGGCCATACGAGTTGCTGCGCTTACTTCCTGTTGTTGATTCTGTTGGTGAGGTTGAGGGGTGATGACAGGAATGTTCCACGTTCCAACCAGAGCCAACGGGTGTTGCGTTTGTGAGAGGAGAGGGAAGAGAAAAGCAAAGGAGATGGAGAGGTTCCAGAGACGGAACAGAGCAGAAGGGAGGTGGTAACATCATAAAGGGACTATATATGATACTACTGTTGTTTCTTTATACTATGATATAGCACTATACTGCTATATACTGCTCTATTGATGATTTGTGTGTACCTGTTGTTCCTCCAGAGTTGCCAGGAGCCCCGGACCACGTGATGCTCCTGGTGACCAGCGCCACCTCCCTCTTTGTGGGCATCAGAGAACCAGACTGCCAGGCCACTGGACTGGTCACTAGATATAGAGGTGAGGGGGGGATGGAGGGAGGGAGGGAGGGAGGTAGGGATGGATACCAGACTGCCAGGCCACTGGACTGGTCACTATATATAGAGGTAAGGGAGGGGGGGAGGGAGAGAAGGATGGATACCAGACTGCCAGGCCACTAGACATACAGGTGAGGGAGGGATGGTTGGACGGGCGGACAGACAGACAGGTAGATGCTGACATATGTAACACTATTCTGACACCAGACTGTAAATCTCTCTCTCCCCTCCACAGTGGAGTGGAGCTCCTCTCAGGATTTTAAAGTCATCCTGGGTTCAGTCCAGGTGACCGACACCAAGACCCCCTCTCACAGCATCACTGGCCTCACCACGGTAACCACATACACACAGACCCACACACTCGTTCACGCACGCACATGAACACAGAAAGCCAGACACACACACACACACAGTGACCCAAGTCTCCTTGCAGGGAGAGCATTACTTTGCGAGGGTCAGTGCCTTCAATGTGAAGGGCTGGGGTCCATCGCAGTGCTCCACTCCAATCAGCGCTGCCCCCTCCAGTAAGTAACCAGAACTGCAGCCCTCAAATCAATTCCACGTTAATAACTGCTGTTATAGAATACAAATATGCGTGTGTGTGTGTGTTTGTGTCCGTACGTATGTGTAGGCTGGACAGAGTGTGTAGGTGTCAAGTCTCAGGTGAGGACTCGGGATGAAGTCCTCCGGAAGGTGATGGAGGAGATCAGAGAACCCCAGTACCGAGGATACTGCATAGGTGCTACATCAACACACACACACTCCTAACTGCAATACCAAGGATACAGCATAGGTACTACACATACTACACATACTGCGGATGCGGTTGCTAGGTAACGCTGTCTCCTCTCCTCCAGAGAGTTCTAAGCCCCAGGGACCTAGCAAGCGGCAGTCAGTGTCCCGGGGCATCAAGCAGCTCTTCCGGTCTGCCACCAAGTTCGTCCGCCTCCTGCAGAGGTAGTACTACAGCAGTACTACTACAACATACTTACCTCTCCATGGTACTACAACATCTGTACAACAAAGCTACAATCTATAGTGGGCCAGTACAGACCTACAGTGGATGGGTTGAATAGGAAACACAAACATTTTCTAAAGCGATAGATACATACTGTAATAGTAATATCCACCAAGGTCCACTGTTACTCAAACTGTTAATGATGTGTGTTAGTGAATCCATGGAACAGATGACACATGTAGCCTTTGTGGTGTTTCCAGGGGCGTGTACCTGGCCACCATCTTCTACCACAAGGACAACATCCTGGTGACCTCAGAGGACCAGATCCCCCTGGTGGAGATCCAGTGCTGCTCAACCTCCATCACCCACGACTTCCTGTGGTTTGCTAAGGTTAGCCCTCCCGCCATCTCCCACCATTTCTTGTGGTTCGCTAAGGTTAGCCTCGCTTCCATCACCAACGACTTCCTGTTGTTTGCCAAGTTAGCCCCGCCTACAATACCCACCACTTCCTGTGGTTTGCTAAGGATAGCGCCACCTCCTTCACAAAGCTTCGGTTAGCTAAGGTTAGCATAGGTTTGCTAAGGTTAGCATCCTTGAAGCACCGAGATACATCTGAGTGCTAGATAGCAGTCAGATGCACCCAACCACCCACCTACAACCAACCACCCATCCAGATGTCTTTTTGGAAATGACACCAAAAAGTTATCATGTAGGGCCTAAGGCCTAATGACGAAATTAGTAAAATACATAAAAGACTTACAGTATGTATCTAAACATTTGAAGAACCTCAAAAGGGTGGATGTGAATCAGGAATCCTTGTGATGAATTCACAGATCACAGATCAGCTCTGTGAGTGATCAAAGCTGTGCCTGTGAACGTAGTGACCCTGTTGTTGGTGTTCCCCAGCTGTCGTGTGCGTGGAGGCAGGTGCCCTGGCTCCAGGTAGCCCTGTCCTCCGCCCACTCCTCCCCCTCCTCACTCATCCAGAACCGCAACAACATCCTCCGAGCTGTCGCCCAGCTACAGGTACATAGAGAAACACCTGGGGGCGGAGTCACACAAGCAATAAATCTTCAGAAATATTTACATGGACCATTCTACAAATATATCTAACCACAAGTTATTTCTTCTGTTTGTTGCGCACCCCGACCCCCTGCCTCTGGTTTAGTCTTCCCTGGATACTATGGACCTGGGTCAGGTGTACTACGAACCCCTGAAGGATCGTCAAGGCAACGTGCTGCTGGTGACCGTCAAGGAGATCTCTGACCCCGCCAGGTGAGTAAACAAACCCTCTCCCGGCGTCCATCTTGCGTGGGTACAACATGATTTTGGTGTTTTGGATAATAATATTCTCCGCTCAAACCAACTCCCCGATCACTGACCTCATGGACTGTACCAACTGGTAGGCCGTAGTTGGATTCCTGCTAGTGATGTTATTAGTGATGTCACCAGTGAATAGATTTTGAAATGGCCAATCAGCTGTTACGCACAGGGGCGTGTCCATACTCATTTGGGCCACGAGTGACATTGAATAGTGTCCGTTGAAGTGTACATTATACACGCCCCTGTCCTCCCTCCGGCTGGTAAAACATAGTATAACCTTCATCGTTTTGCCCTTCAAACTACCGTAACCCATCACCACCGTAACCCATCACTACCATAACCCATCACCACCATAACCCATCACTACCGTAACCCATCACTACCATAACCCATCACTACCGTAACCCACCACTACCATAACCCATCACCATCGTAACCCATCACTACCGTAACCAATCACCACCATAACCCATCACCACCGTAACCCACCACTACCTCCACGCACCCAGACTACCGCACTACTCTAACCCCCACCCCACCCTGACTCCCACCCTGTCCCCCAGCCCACCAGAGCCCCCGCTCCACTGGGCCCCCCTGGCCCGGCTGGAGAAGAACCGCAGCCGCACCGCCCTTCTGCCGGAACCCACCGCCATTGACACACTGACGGAGCAGCTCAAGGTGGGGGGAGAGTGAGAGCGAGTGAGGGTTAGGCCTGCTCACGTTTATATAGTTCTTATACTCTGGGTTTTCAACTTCTGTCTCTCCCTTTCTCTCCCCCTCTCTCTCTGTATTTCTCTCCCTGAATCTCTGCCATCCCCCTACCTCTCTGTGTCTCTCCCACCCCCCTCCCCCAGGAGAAGCTGTCCTACCACAGACACAGTCTCCAGTGGCCCCAGGCGGGTCTCTACGTGGGCATCCTGAAGCTGTGCAGCTCTGTGGACCAGATCAGAGTCCTGGTTCCCCAGAGGCTGCCCAGCCTGCTCTGCCACACCCGGGTCCGACACAACGCACACGTCTCCAGGTACTGCTTCACCATTGCAACCACATGCATACACCATGGATGTCTTTGGTCAGATTTGACTCTCGGGTGTGTCGAACGACAAGTCCGTAACTCATTCTTCTGATTGGCTGACAGAGAGGAGTGGACTTGGCTTCAGAGTCATGTGTTCAGCACGACCAATGGGAGCGTCCAGAATTTGATTGGCGATGAGGAGGGCCAATTAGAGAGCAGCGGGCTGGTGGACTTTGTTCGCTCCCTGAGAGCCAGCGTCACGCTGCTGCTGACCAAACTCGGCATCCCCCTCTACAGGGTAACACAGAAACTACACTCACCCACCCACACACACACACTACTGGTTAGGTTATTAGAGCTGTGTTCTATTTGGCACACATGTGCCCTAAACAGTGCAGTATTTTGGATGTCACCATTCTGTAGTGTAGAAATTGTGGAAATGTAAGTGTACAAATCTAGTTTCAGTAGATTGCAAAACCTAAAACCAACAATGTCCCGCGCCTGGTCAGGCCTACCAGTACGGTGTGTACACGCGGGAGCTGCTGAAGTTTGGGGACAAGCTGTCTATGCTGCTGCTGCTGCCCCCCAGTGAGGACTTCAGCTCCTCCTACTGGCCACTGCTGGGAACCAAGGAACCTGGACTCACACTGCCCCTGCAGGTCTTCGAACTCAGTAGGTGACGACACACACATACACACACTGATATACACACCGGTAGGGCTAGTACTGATATACTGGTCCACACCCTGTTATACACGCTAGTACTAGTACAGATGTACTGGTCCACACACTGATATACACACTAGTACTAGTACTGATACTGTGTGTGTGTGTGTGTGTGTGTTCCTCCAGTCCACTTCTGGACATATGAGCGGGACTTTGTGTCCCAGTACTGCCAGGCCTGGGTCCGCCTGGAGCTGGACTCCCAGCTGGCCCAGCAGGCCCTTCGCGAGGCACTGGACACACAGGAGGTCCAAGATGCCCGAGAACGCCTCACACACATCTCCCAACTCACCCAGGTGTGTGTGTGTGTGTGTGTGTGGATGGGGGGGGGGGGGGTATCTAAGTATCTAAACTCACTGTGAGTCTCCTTGTATGAAAGCTGCTAAATGGTATAATGGCACATAGGTGTCGAAGCTCCAGTATCTCACCCCCACCCCCACCTGTCACCCGCCCTGCGATGCCGTAGCGACTGGACGCCGCGTGGCGGGACTCCCGGTGGATCATGGACTGCCTGCAGTGCGTGCGGTCGCGCCAGTGGGTGGGCGCGGTGCCGCTGGGGCTGGTGATGGGCGGAGAACCCCCCCCGCGCCCAGACACCGAGGAGGAGGAAGAGAGCCTGACGGCCCGCTGCTTCTGGCCGCCCCGCCTGCAGCCCCAGAGAACCGTGCCAGGCATCACAGGTATGGCTCGGCGCCCCGACCTGCTCCTAAATAACGTGTCTGAACTCGCTGGATGTTGCTTTGAGTGAAAGTGTGAAAGTGAAGGCGAGGTCAGTCAGAGGTCTGTTTTAGGGCTACAGAGGGTTGGGGTCACAGGTTAATGGTTAAAAGGTTAAGGTTAGGCACAGTGTGAGGGCTAGAGCATAAAGGGCTTAACTGTTGGTTTTAAATCTCTCTAGTGTGTCCAGGGGGTCTGGCCGGTGCAACCCCCACACTTGTCAGCCCCGAGGTGGATCCCGCAGCACCCGGACTCCTGGTCCCACAGCAGGCCTCCAGCACTCTGCTCGGGGGCGTGGCTAAGGGCGGCTACCCCGTTGACATCAGCGCCCAGCTGGACCTGACGGAGCTGGACAGCGGAGGATCTCTGCAGCAGGTGCTGATGGAGCCGGCGCTGATGGAGCCCAAGGTGGGGTACGACAGTCTGGTGGCTCCCACACTCCCCCCCTCCACGGAACAGGCCCACCCCCACAGCATCAGTGAGGTCCTGGAGCCCATGGAGATGGCGGAGCTGGTAGACATCCTGCCCACACTCAGCCTCATCGAGGAGGAGACGTTGCCTAGCGACTGCTCTGCCCCCTCCATGATGATGATGCTGCAGAGCTTTGGCCTGGGCATCGGGGAACCGGGGGCTTTCTTCCCCCTGGACAACCTCGACCTGACCAGCGAGGCACCTACCACCTCGCTGACCGACGCCTACGTCAATCACATCGCCGCGGAGGCAGCCGACCCAGAGGGATGCTGGGAGAACAAGGCCCTGCAGGGGGCGGCGGCCGCGGGTTCATCGGTGGGCCCAGGGTCGCCGTTGGCCAGCGGCAAGAGGACGGGTTCGGTCCTCGTGGGGAAGGGTCAGGCAGAGTGGGTGACCTCGTCTTACGAGAGCTCCTGATGACCTCTGACCTCCCGACAGAGGACTGAAGAAGAAGAAGGGCCTTCTTCCCCTGCCAATCACCATCCACCTCCGCCATAGTCACTTCCACCAATCACAAACCCCATGTAACACCCTGACAAACAGAGAAGACAGAAGTAGAAATGTTGGATCGTGTTTCACTTCTTCAAGATACAGCAAATCATTCTTTGGCACAGTTGTAGCACTAGGCACTAGTTTGTTTTACTTCTTGAATGGGACTATTATTTTGAATACTGTATAATAGTACAAACCTGAAAAGTTATTTGCCATATATATATACAATATGTATAGAGTTTTTGACACATCGACAGAGTTAATAATATTCATAGTAGACACGAGTTTATAGGGGGGTTATTATATTTACGGATGGCTCAATCTCATGTGTACCACGTCTGTTCATATGTTTGTATATTTGATAATTGAAAACAAGAACATTCAGGGATTTCCATATGGATAAAAGAGACTTGGGTCGTGTGTTCTGCTGGCATTCTGGTGGTTGAATTGGGTCAGGGTTTTCTGGTCGTCTACGAGGTTGTGATCCGGTGGCAGGCTGTGGTCTAACAACAACACCAGCCTGGGGAATCAAACCAACGACTCTCCTGGCTTCACTTCATAAACAACCATGACCAATATCATCCACGCGCCTGCCACAAATAAACAATGTAAACAATAGCAATATGGCACTTTGGCCTTTGAGATAAGACATTTTGCATGGCTGTCAAAGTTATGGTGAAGCAACCAAAAGACTGCTTAATAAAAATGCTATATTGATATTGTTATATTATATTATATTATATTATATTATATTATATTATATTATCTTGTTTCAGAACTGGTCAAAGAAAGGGATTTGGAGAATTATATTGGTCACGGTTGTTTTAGCAAAGCCAGGAGATACATTAGGATGGTCCCATCACCCAGACCGGTCTCGTTAGACCTTAGAGACCAGATCATAGGGTTCAGACCTTCCAACAGTTGGCGTTCCCTAAAACAGTTGTTGTTCAAACAGGAGCAGAAACAAACAGAAGTTTGTTTGCTTGGTCTACAGCTGCGGTCGTCTTTCTACAAACAACCCGCCAACCAAACAACCCACCGTGCCTGAGACTGAGAAGCAGTCCAAAAGAAAAACGATTCTAAAACATTATTGAATCAGCACTAAAGTATTGCTTTTGTCACATTATTACCTAGATAGGTTCAGCAACTCAACAGTTTTACAACAACAGCAATTATTTTCTGTTATATTTAGTTATTTATATTCTTCTCCTTTTTGCTTTACATCTATTTAAATCAAGGTGCCGTCACATTGATTTCCTGGTCACAAGCAATGTGTTACTGGGATGAGGTAGACCTACAGGTCCCAGGTGTTAATTGTGAAGAAGTAGAAGACTATTGGCTACTTTGAACAAACTGGCGTTTGCACATGAACTAGAGTTAGCCTACTTTAACGATGTGGTGCATTTCAAACTATACAGTATAATAGTCACTGCCATTCTATGCTGTCCCTGCTGTCACATCAGGGAACAGCATAGAATGGCTAACTAGTTGGCTGGCTGATGATGATCTTTAACCTTGTGGTTGTTAATGAATAGAGTTTGTTTTACACCCAAACGAAATCAATTTCGAATAATTTTTCATTAAGAAACCAACTTTGCAGTTATTTTCAATTCTCTTTGAGTCTATTGTCCCTTTATTTCAGCGTTTCCTTTGCATGTTTTAACATCTCACTGTTTTCTCATCTTAAAAATAAATGTTGTTCTGAGCAGGGTGTTTTTTTATAATGATAATAATGATTTTGTCTGTATGTATCACAATAAGAAAAATATAGGACAAGGCTAAATGCATCAACGACTTATCCTACTTCACATTTAAATTCAATGGAGGGGTGATATATTTATGTCTGTTTTACGGAGATGAACGAGTGGAATCCACCGGATAAACCCGAGCATGCGCGGGAGAGCGCGCGTGCTTGCTAGTACGTTAAGGATGCTGCAGCAGAAGGACAGGTCTGTCTGTTCTGCCGTAATCTGCAGACAGCATGTGGTTTAACATAGCAGCAATGTACCTCACATTGCGTGTGTTTTAAACGCATCTAATGCAAAATTCGAACATGGCGCTGTTTGGGACGAGGTTTCCATACCGCTAACCGATGGCGTCATTGGATTCTGCTGCGTCGTCAGACGGTATGTTGACAGTTAAATAATCCAATCTAGTCTTTTATGATCTGCTGTGAAACTATTCCCATTTAGTTTAGAAAATACAAGCAAGAATATTTTTTTATTTAACCTATGAACGTCGTCAACAGTGAAATCACAGCTTGATACTGTGAAGTTGACTTAAAAATTGTAGTAAATAACACAATAAACAACTAAAGACGTTTTTTAAAATGTTTTTAAGTAAACCCAAATAGTAGAGTTTATTCAAACATGTTGTGGATATATACATTAGTAAGTTTATATAGTCCTATAGGTCCATATGTGAAGCCCATTTATGAATAAACATGAAGGGGTTACCTGGGTGACTAATCGTGTGTTCCTGGGGCCGGGCAGCGCTGCGTCTGGTTCTGCTGGGGAGGACGGGCTCGGGCCGCAGTGCCAGTGCTAACACCATCCTGGGACGCTACGCCTTCCCCTCCTCCGCCTCCCCCCGCTCCCTCACCCACCGCTGCCAGACGCACACGGGGACCGTGATTGGTCGGCACCTGGCGGTGACCGACACGCCAGGGTTCTTCCACACGGGTCTCTCCCCGCAGGAGGTGACGAAGGAGCTGCTCCGGGGCCTCCTGGTCCTGGCCGACCCGGGCCCCCACGCCCTCCTGGTGACCCTGCGTCTGGGTCGCTACACCCAAGAGGAGCGGCGGGCGCTGGGGTGGCTGAAGGCCGTGCTGGGGCCCCGGGCCCCAGAGTTCACCCTGCTCCTCCTCACCTGGGGGGAGGAGGCGCTGCGGGGCCGCAGGCCTGAGGACTTCCTGGCGGAGAGCGAGGAGCTGAGAGAGTTTGTCGCCAGTTGCCGTGGCGGATGGCACCTCCTCGAGAACAGGGGAGAAGAGGGGAGTCGGGAGGAGGAGGAGGAGGAGAAGGAGGAGCAGGTGCGGAAGCTTCTGGAGAAGGTGGAGAGGATGGTGGAGGAGAACGGAGGTGGTTTCTACAGCAACGAGATGCTCCGGGATGCAGAGAGGGCCATTTGTGAGGTGCAGGAGGAGAGGGTTCTGGGAGGTGAGACAAGCTGGGAGGAGCAAGGAGAGGAGGAGATGAGGAGAGGGGGAAGAGAGGAGGAGATGAGGAGAGGAAGAAGAGAGGAAAGGAGGTTAGAGGAAATGAGGGTTGAGGAGAGGAGATGGAGAAGCGAGGATGATAGGAGAGGGAGGAGTGAGGAGGAGGAGAGGAAGCAAGAGGAGGAGGCAGCCAGGCGGAAGGAGGAGAGGGAGTTCTGGTGTGAGCTATTGACGGCGGTGGGGAGGGGAGCGGCCGAGGGGGCAGGGCTACTCGAGAAGGGGGCGGGGCAAGCGGGGAAGGTG
The DNA here is from genome assembly GCA_900302315.1 of Phycis blennoides. Classification (NCBI taxonomy): domain Eukaryota; kingdom Metazoa; phylum Chordata; class Actinopteri; order Gadiformes; family Phycidae; genus Phycis; species Phycis blennoides. Next base: position 20,699 of record OMKI01037222.1, read on the forward strand.
CCTGGGAAAGGAAAGGCCCTGAAGAAGGTGGCCACCATGGCAACCACGCCGCTGTCAATCACCTCGGCGGCCAGAGTGGTCGGCGGGGCCGTGAGGGAGGGGGGCCGGGTCTTACTCAAACACCGCAAGGCGCTCCTGCACTGACGCTCCGTTGGCGTGTGTGCGTGTTCTGCGGGCCTCGCGTGTACTCTTGCAAGCCGTGCACAGAACTGATTAACCCTCACACTCGCTCTGGGACCAACCCGTTCTGCACTTTAAAGAGACCCTTTATTACCACAAGACGCTTCAAAATCTATTATTTTGTGATTAGTGACCCGTGGAGCATCCACCCACATGGATGTATGACTGGACCCAGTGGCAGCCGTGACCACCTGTTTGTGACGCCCGTGGGGAGATGCGATTTCATTCTCTTCGTGAATACATTTACTCTTCACATCTTCATATGCTCTTATTTTGAGAGGTCCCATTTGGCATAAAAACATAGTTAAGAATTGAATACTAACGTGTTTTGACCATAGGCTTACTATGGGTTACTAATGTGCCAAAGAATTATGGTTTTAGCTGCTGGATGCGAAAGATCTCACACAATGGCGCTGCAAGTGAAATCTATGTCTTCATGCACACTCCATATTGCTCAGTCCAGCCTACCAGTTGGTGCAGTCCACGAGGGAGGGGAGCTATCAGTCACACATGTCACAGGTGGATAGAGTGGATTGGCCACAGGTTACCTGAGGTCCCGACTGTCGACATGATCTGATGGACCATTAAGATCGCCCCCCCCACTGACCGAGTGGACCAATCAGTGCATCTCCTTGTGAGGGATGGAATTTTATTAAAAACATGCTTTCTGTGATTCTCTGTTGTGTAGACAATGTGATTTGGTGAAGTGAGCAAAGAGGGCTAAGTAGTAAATATTGACATCCTATTTCATGACGTATTTGGATCCTGTTCACTGCTTACCATGGTTTCTTTGAGGAAACCAGTCAGCATTGCTGACTGGTTTCCTCAAAGACAAAAAGCAGTTTCACCAGTTGGCTAACTTCTTGACATAACTAAACCATGATGGGTATCCTGGTTTGTTGGCCTGGTGTGTGTGTGTGTGTGTGTGTGACATCCTTGTGTGTCACTCTTAACAAGTCAAACACACCTTGTTAACACAGCGTCCATCTTGACACGTGCACTGACATGCACACACAGGGTCATAGTCCTAACCCCATTCCATCTGAGGCAATTCAAGGATTCTGTCAACATTGCTGGTTTTCATGAAATACAATTTAGTGTAGCATGAGAGAAACATATGAACAATGAAACAGGTTAAGTAAAATACTTTGGAGTGACAAGGGTGACACACTATTAAATAGAGACATATAAAGACGTTCAATTTTGAAAGGAATGGAGTACTTATAAATCATTGACATTTTATCAACAGTTTGGTTCAGTTTATATCTTCTCCTATTTTTCAGCACAGCTTCTAACTGCTTTCAGTTGTCTCTATGGAAACGGATGGAAAGATAGAGAAGGAAATGGCCTATAAAAGTAAGGAAAAGCAGTTTAACAGTATTACGCAGTATTTTCTGAATAAAAGTTCTACACAGACCCATCCACACACCTCAGTAACAAAATATATCCATACACACACACACACACACACACACACACACAATGTCACTTCGGTAACAAAATATGTTCATACACACACTCACACTGAAACACACACACAGACTTAAGACATCAGAGGAGTGGCCCTCCACTCATCAAGGCACTAATCCATCGCGGGGGTTGGGGGGGGGGGGGTGAGGACCAGGGGACACCAGGGGGGATGGGTCCGTCTAGATCGGCATGGGCAAACTCATCTTCCCACCCCCTCGGAGAACTGAGAAGAAATCACAGAAGAAGAAACCATGAGGAATATTACTACACACAGATCATTAAATAGTGCACATGAAAAAAAGCCTAATTAAATATATCCTACGTACATTAAATTAAATTAATTAAAAAACCCTATCCTCATGCTCTTGTATGTTGTACGTCTTGGCACTTTATAATTGCTCTTTGTAACTTGGCACTTAGCCAGAGATGTTGTATACTAGCAATGGTGAACCTAGCAATTGAAATGCTTGAAACTTGTTCTGGTGACTTTCTTACTGTATTAGCAGCAATTAAATGTTTCACCGTCTTCTGACATATTTACTTATTGTAAGTGGCTTTGGATAAAAGCGTCTGCTAAATGCCCTAAATGTAAATGTAAATGTATTCACAGTGTTAACATTTAAAATTAAAATATAATGAATAATCGAGTCATTTAGGCAAACGGTGGGGAAGTCCACTCCAGCTTGCCGAGCAGCAGCCTTCTGGTCCAACACCAGCGGTACCAGACACGGGCTACACGAGTACGAAGCGCTGCAGGTCGGCGGCTGGGCACCACTCACCCCGGGTGATGTACAGGTAGAAGAAGTCGCAGTAGAAGAAGGTCTGGACGACGCCGGACACCACGGCGATCTGGTCGAAGAAGCCCTCCGTGTGGTAGCGCCACACCCAGTTGGCCAGGTATAGTGCGCGGTACAGCCCCAGGAAGAACAGGTAGTGGGTGGTGATGGACTCCGCCTCACCCGTGTTGGTGATCATGAACAGCTGGGGCATGATGGCCACCGCCTCCAGGAAGATGGAGAACGTCCACAAGATCTGGAGAGGAGAGAAGGGGGGGGGGGCTTAGCGTGATTGACTCCCAGCCTGTGTCTGCCGCATTCTACCTGTAGGCAACCTAGAGCAAGATGACCCCATACCTGCTCCTTAATGATCTCTCCCGATACTGTCTAACCCCTACCTGCTCCTAAATTACCTGTCTCTGAACTGTATAACACATAACTAGCAGATGATCAGACCACATGTCGATAAAATAGAAATCCAAGGATTTACCTGTTTGTTAGCAAACGGCTAACAAACATTTACATTTACATTTACATTTAGGGCATTTGGCAGACGCTTTTATCCAAAGCGACTTACAAAGAGTACATTTGTCATAAGAGGGTACAACATTTCATTGCAACTAATACAGTAAGAAAGTCACCAGAACAAGTTTCAAGCATTTCAATTGCTAGTTTCAAGCATTTCAATTGCTAACAATTGCTAATTGCTAATTGCAAACAGGTTAACTAGCTAGCTAGTTATACCCAAAACGACCTACCGTGAAACAGAGTACTGTAATTAAACCTCCAGCATCATCTTGTAATGCTACATCTTCCCAGGTAAACAAGGCAGGAACAATAGTACCAGGTGAATGGCCTCATGTTTTGTAAGAACCCTGTTACAGAGAACCCTTATAATAATGCCTTCATTTCCTCCGTTATTAACATTTTTAAACGTTAAACGTTTAAAAAGGTATTCTGCACAAACGGTCATCATGTGAGACCTTAAACACACTGCACATTGCTCTTAATGTTTGCTGTGAGTTTGTGAACATCGTGTGTGTTTTTCGTGTCTCCGACGCCATGTCAAAAACCATTTCCTGTTCCGGCAAATGGACAATAAAGACGATCAGTATCCAAGTGTGCGTGGTCTCCATGGTAACAGGGCGTACCTCTAGTGGGGTGAAGGCATAGTTTTCCAGGAAGGACAGGCCGATGACGGGGATGAGGAGGAACTCCAGGCGGAAGGTGTCGTGCTCAGAGGTGGAGGTGCTCCTGAAGCGCATGTAGATGAGGTAGACTGTGGCATAGGAGAGGGAGAGGAACACCACCTGGAGAGAGAGAGAGAGAGAGAGAGAGAGAGAGAGAGAGAGAAATAAAGATGGATGGAAAGGTGGGTTTGTTTGTTTTATTTGTGAGAGAACATACGTTGTGTCCAAGCTATACAGACAGACGTGCATCTAATAATTAATGTGTGTTGCACTTGTGTGTGTGTGTGTGTGTGTGTGTGTGTGTGTGTGTGTGTGTGTGTGTGTGTGTGTGTGTGTGTGTGTGTGTGTGTGTGTGTGTGTACCTTCATAATGGTGTTGTAGGCGGAGATGTAGACGGTGAAGAGGTCGAGGTACCG
>OMKI01037224.1:0-15087 GCA_900302315.1 Phycis blennoides
AGGAAACATGAGGTAGTGATGCAGAAAACCTTCATGTCTTTAATGAGGGACTTGTTATTGTTGTTGGTTATTGAAAATGGTGCATCTAAACTGTGGTAGATGTTTGTGGTGTGTGTGTGTGTGTGTGTGTGTGTGTGTGTACATGTATGTGTGCGTGTCTCCCAGTAGAACTGGTGGAAGAGGCAGAGCTGTTGTTCTTTGGAGGTTCTCTACAGCTAATCCCAGCTGGAATTTGTTATTGTTAAAGACAGAGGTGCCAAACCACTGGAATAGCTCTGGAAATTACAAACGTGTAGAGAAAAGTGTAAGTGTATGTTTTCATAAGAGGGCTGGGAAATGGGTGTAAAAAACACACTGGCACAGAACAGAGATTCCTTCCCCATCACATATGCTATGTAGGGTCATTCAAATGACCTGTGATCCTCACTGTGAAATCCACTGTAACTCAAAGTGCTTTCAAGAATCCATAACTCTTTTTAATTGAGGACAAATGTGTAAGTATACAATGAAATGGATACAAACAATAAAAAAAGGGAGGAACATTTACAGTAACACAGCTTCCTTCTGTGTTCCTGCCTCACTCAGCAGTCCTGTCAGTGTAATCACTCATTTAGACCTAAAGGGTACAGGGGCATTTAGCAGACACTTTTGTCCAGAGACTTACAATCAGTACATTTGTGAGGTTCGACATGTGGACAGTTGGAGGAGGAGGGGGATCAAGGGGATCGAGCCGCCGACCCTACGGTTAGTGGACGACCCGCTCTGTCCACCTGCTCTACCCACTGAGCTACTGCCGCCCCAAAAGCTGAGATTTCCTGATTGGAGAAATGAGCACTGGATATAAGCTGACCGTGCCGTGCTTTGAACAACCTTCAGACACGCTACCATAGGGCTGCACGGTCTAGACCTCTTCTGCTTGTCCAACATGAACCAGTAAGTTGATACTGAGAAACATTTTCTGTGAAATGGATGTAGGGCTATACATTGCAAATAAGTCAGAGAAAATACTTGTATTTCCGCTGCATGCGACTGCTGATTACAATGATTATTTGTGCAACTGCATGCAATCAAAGTTAAATGGTCAAATTTGCACATTAGTGTCGCATTTAAAGTCTTGCTGTATATAAGAACCTCAAGGTTCTGCTGTATATAACGACCTCATGGTTCTGCTGTATATAACGACCTCATGGTTCTGCTGTATATAACGACCTCATGGTTCTCCTGTATATAACGACCTCGTGGTTCTGCTGTATATAACGACCTCGTGGTTCTGCTGTATATAACGACCTCGTGGTTCTGCTGTATATAACGACCTCGTGGTTCTGCTGTATATAACGACCTCGTGGTTCTGCTGTATATAACGACCTCGTGGTTCTGCTGTATATAACGACCTCATGGTTCTGCTGTATATAACGACCTCATGGTTCTGCTGTATATAACGACCTCATGGTTCTGCTGTATATAACGACCTCATGGCTCAACACAATACTCACATCACCCAGAAAGGTTTCATTGCTGGGGAAACAAAACCTGATGGGGCTGGAATGTCTACAACCATCACATTATCATCTGGTCAGATCCACTACAACCAATCAAAAACAACTACAGCAATAACTTACGCTTGTGGCGTTTATTGCTGCACAGAAAAGAAACGTTACAACCTTTCAGTATGATAGTGCTCTGCTCAGCGAAGGCCTTCAATACATCCTTGTCAGGCAGGCCTGAAATATGTTGCCTGGACTAAAAAGGGGAGCAGAGCATCATTCAAATTTTTTAAGTGGTTCATTGGATAAAGAACAAAGCCCTTTTTCACTGTAAAACTCCTCACAGAGCGTAAATCATGAGCACTCATGTTTTTAGGTGCAGGCTTCTCTGATCCTGGGGTCCTGGGTGACACCAGGCATCACAAACAGCCCTCACATCACACCTCTCACCAGGCATCACAAACAGCCCTCACATCACACCTCTCACCAGGCATCACAAACAGCCCTCACATCACACCTCTCACCAGGCATCACAAACAGCCCTCACATCACACCTCTCACCAGGCATCACAAGCCAGCTAATCCCTCAGAGGGAGAAGGCAACATGAGCAGGTTAGCTTAAGAGCCTCTGAATGTACAATAGCTGGTACGCGCGGTGGCCGTACGCTGCTCTGGCTGAGCAGGCAGCATTCCTGAGGCTCATGGCAGCGGAAAGGCCAGTGGCCCCCCGACACCAGGGGGCCTGCTGAGGACGGGCAGCCATGGGGGCCGGGGGGCGTAGTAGGTGGAGACCGGGAGCATCGACGCAGGACGCATGAGGAGAGTCACAGGTGAGTAAACACACACACACACACGCGTTCAGCCATGCAAGCTGACCGGCGGTCCACATGGAATACTGCGGAATCGAACAGGCAAGCCGCCAGCGGGTTTAACTCTGGACTTACAGCCCCCCCGCCTCACACATGCCCAGGGTGCTGGGGTTGTGGTGGTCTGGACCTACAGCCCCCCCGCTTCACACAGGCCCAGGGTGCTGGGGTTGTGGTGGTCTGGACCTACAGCCCCCCCGCTTCACACAGGCCCAGGGTGCTGGGGTTGTGGTGGTCTGGACCTACAGCCCCCCCGCTTCACACAGGCCCAGGGTGCTGGGGTTGTGGTGGTCTGGACCTACAGCCCCCCCGCCTCACACAGACCCAGGGTGCTGGTGTTGTGGTGGGGCCCCTTCGGTTGTATGGCTCTGTGGGAATGAGAAGACTGATAACACAGGAGGCTGCTGCAGCATTACTCATAGGTTTGCTAATTCCCCAGATCTCTGGACATCGACAACTTAGATCTTAGTTTACCCCGCCTTCATCTCATCCTCAGAATGGTCGTCTGCCCGGTAGGTAACATAGAGACTCACGATTCAGAACCAGCACCGCAGTTTAAGGTCCAATTAAACAACTCTGTTTGAGTTGGTTGAAGCAAAGTACTGTACTACACCCAAACACATGAAGATAGTTCCTTGTATTGAGAGATGATCTGCAAGGTTAAGGATGAGTCAAAGCAGAGCAAGCATGGAGAATCTGCCCCTCTGGACAGCTCTGGATAAACAGTTCTACATAAACAGAGTTATCGTGGGGCTTTACATTTTATTCATTGTTATTCACTGCGTAACGTTTATTTTTCATTTCACCTCCCCAAATAAAATTCTTGCAGATCATGGATGACGCATGGAACTCATACTTGTACTGGATGTTCTGGTCATGTAATGTAAAACAGAAGTGCTTCAGCTCCCTACAGAGTCCAATATAGAGTTATAGAAATGGTTAACTGGGGAATGCAGCGAGTCCATGATTATAAATCTGATATATCCGCATTTAGTTTAGGAATGGAAGCATCATGAGAATGAAATAATTACATGTTCTAATCTAAAGACTGGTCAAATAAGACAATACAAACATAATTTTGCAGTCAACAGTGATGATAAAGTGTATGCAATGTAAATATCTCAGCCAAATGGTCCATGTAGATGATATCATCTTCCTGAATTTGTTTTAAGGCTTCAACACATGTGACACTCAAACAAACAAACTGCTGATGAACACATAGCTTCCCTCACTTCAACACAATAACAGCATGTTCCCTCTTCTCTGTTGTGGAGAGTCCAGCCTTTCCTGTGCAGCACCTCGTCCAGTGCACTGAGGGTCCTGATCCGGAGGAGATAAGGGCCTTAATTAGGCCGGATCCCAGCCTTCCAGCGCTGCTCTGAACCAGGCCCACATCAGCACCAGGAAGTGTGGCCTACATTCTCCTCTCTGGGCCAAGGTCACAGATTGACCTTTGGCCCACATCGAAAGTCAGTGGTCAAGGAAAAGCTTTGAGGCCACTTCTGGCTAAATAGGGTCGCTTTGGTCGGCCAGCTTGGCTTGCTCAGGAACAATTGTAAAAACAGTAGAAGGCTTCGGTGATTAGAACATGTAAACAATGGAGCGAGGAGGACAAACTTGACCCTTCAAGTGTTTTCAATCATCTAGAATTCCGGAATATGCAGTGGTTCAGCAGGAGGAAGAGCTTGACCTGGGGTTCAGTAGGAGACGAATAACCACCATGTGGAGAGTAGACTATATTACAGCTCTAGGCTGGTTAAAACATGTCACTGGCCATGTCAGTTTATTTGAAATTAAATGCATCTCTTAGGCCAAGTAACTTCCTGCTTAACATCCATCCCACACAAAGACAGTCGGTGATATAAGAAACAGCACCTTTCATATTTTCAGTAGTGCAAGAATGACAATGGATTTCAGTCCATTAGAGGATGCTGGCTTGGCTCTGAGGGCTAGTAGGCGCAGTGGGCCTCAGAATGAAGACATACCTGCACACTGGTGCACCTGATTCAGCTTGACACACATTTCAACAGTGTGGTCCAGTGTTCAACAAGCAACAAAAAGGGTTCTGCCAAGAGACTTTCAACTTGGCAGTAAAGCGCATTGCTTTAGGACTGCATAGGACTGCTGCGTCTGACCAAGCTACAACAAGGTCAAGATGTCACTCAATAATACAAAGCCGGGTCATTTAAAATGTAATTTATTAAGACAGAAAACAAACATGGCTGATGACACCAAAAGTCACACAGAGAATCATTTAGCCCAGTATATACACATTACTTAAAAGCTTGATTAAAACACTTAAGAGAATAAAAATACAAAAAGTATAAAACACTGTACAATATACACACACAAAAAACCTAAAACTGATCTTATCCTCCACGTTTAGCTTGTGCAGGTTAGCAGCTATAAAACCACTCACTACACACTGAAGGAGCATGGTCTGGACTCCAGCTACAAGCACTCAGCCCGCTTGTGCCGAGTACTCTGAACTCAAATGAATGAAATACCTCGTTACAAGTGCTCATGACAAGAGTGTGATGAGGGCATCCAGAAACTTGGTCCTATCCTCCATTTTCAGCTCAATGACTGGAAGGCAGAAGAGAAGGCAAATGATACATATGGCCAATGTTCTGTGATGACTATGGCCTGAAGAAGCACGCGTCCCTGAGCAGATACAGTGCTGGTCTGGTGAAAGACAACGTTCAGTGGCAGGAGAGCAGTCTGAGCTGCGTGTTCTGGACACACTTTGTTTCTTTCCAAGACAGGAAAAATGTGATTTTCAAACTAAAGTGGTTGGGCCAAGATTTATGTTTTTATGTTATGTTTGAGTCATTTGTAAATATAAGTTAAGAGTCTTTTTGTCAGTAAGTTTCCAGACTGTGAAAGGAAGCAAACAGCTTGCCTGCCACCTTGTGGCCAAAACAGAGCAGCAAAGCCCTGCACCGAAGGGATGGCGTGGTCTCTGCATCTTCACCCTACGCTTAGCCAGCATCGACATTCACCCACGTAGTCATCACCGTGGGACCATATACAATACTTAATAACCATGACAAGAAGAACGTGTCACTTACTAGAAGTGTCAAAGTGGTCATGGAGGCTTCTGGAGCTTGTGCTTTCTGCAGCCTTCTCAAAAGCCCGGCCAAAGAAACTACCCAAGACAAAAACAAACACTGATTAGACACAAACACCTCAAGAGGGATCCTGTTGGCAGTTCCCCAAAGCAACGGACCAAACATCCAGACTGCAAACATATTCCGACCTTCAGCTTTCCTGCAAAAACCAGTATAATCTGAAAAGACGTTGCACCAGAGCAAGCCATCGCCCCACTGAGCAGTCTTACTTCTTCTTGTCCGACGTGTCCGAGTCAGGCGGGACCCCCAGAAGGATGACGGTGCCCTTCTCCACGTCCACGGGGGCCGCCATGACCAGCGGCAGCAGCTTACAGCGCTTATTCCGCGCCTGGCAACACAAGTCCCAGAGTCAGAGGCTCTTGAGCAACACATAGATCGTAACAGAATCCTGTGGTCCATCCACTCCGCCCAGTGGAACTTACTGTGAGCCCAGATGGACCACCTACACCACAATCCCTCCAGTCCACACAAGGTATTTTACAGAATCACCGGACACACCCGTTAACCGTTCCCATGCTAACCGCTCCGTGGTCATGGTAACCGTTCCCATGGTAACCATTCCGTGGTCATGGAAACCGTTCCATGACCATGCTTCAACAAACACCTACTCAAATGTTTGCGGCTGTCAGACCCAGTCAAGCCATCCTCTGTTTGTGTAGCTGTACTCACAGAACAAACAAAAGCTTTCAGGAGATACTTGCACAGCAGCGTCAAGGCCATGGGTCTGGAGAAGAGGCGTACATCTGGAGTTCCCTGTGTGGAGCAAGAGGGGGAGACAGTTTAATAGGGGATGCAGTGCATAAAACAGCCCCAGGGGCAGGAGGATGTGTAGGAGGACATGTAGGGGGACGTGTAGGAGGACGTGCAGGGGGACGTGTAAGAGGACATGTAGGAGGATGTGTAGGGGGACGTGTAGAAGGACGTGCAGGGGGACGTGTAGGGGGGCGTGTAAGAGGAAGTGTAGGGGGACGTGCAGGGGGCCATATAGGAGGATGTGTAGGGGGACGTGTAGGGGGACATGCAGGGGGACGTGTAGGGGGACATGCAGGGGGAAGTGTAAGAGGACGTGTAGGGGGACGTGTAGGGAGACGTGTAAGAGGAAGTGTAGGGGGACGTGCAGGGGGCCATATAGGAGGATGTGCAGGGGGACGTGCAGGGGGACGTGTAGGGCGACATGCAGGGGGAAGTGTAAGAGGACGTGTAGGGGGACGTGTAGGAGGACGTGCAGGGGGACGTGTAAGAGGATGTGTAGGGGGACGTGCAGGGGGACGTGTAGGGCGACATGCAGGGGGAAGTGTAAGAGGACGTGTAGGGGGACGTGTAGGAGGACGTGTAGGGGGACGTGCAGGGGGACGTGTAGGGGGACGTGTAGGGGGACGTGTAGGGGGATGCGGGGGCACCTCCATGAGGTAGCAGTAGAGGAAGGGGCCCTGGGACAGAATGAGGTTGGTGCTGATGCAGCTGGCCACGGTCTGCTGGATGGCCATCAGCTTCTTCTTGGCCAGGTCGATGCCCAGGTGGAGACGTTCCAGGTTACTCCTTTAGAGAGCAATAGAAGAAACAGAATACATCACATGCGTTATGTCAGCGGTCCAAATTAATTACAGATTATCAGAGGGATCCTTTTCTAAATCGACCAATATGGCAGTCAAAGGTACATTTCAGATTGTAGAAACACACCTAGAAAGACAATCGAGGGCCTTGATGAAGTTGTCACTGGCACTCTCGTCCCTCTCCGTGCTCTCGAGCAAGGCAGCGGCAGCGTGCACCACATCTGTGGCCAGGAAGCGATTCTTGAACCCAAAGTGAACCCCGAATGTCTGGATACGGATGTCCTTCATGCTGCCGTGACAGTTTGATATGGAAAAGGGGAATTAAATATATCACAGCAAATTCCTTGTATGTAAAAAATACTTGCCAATAAATCGATTCCGATTCTGATTCTGAAAACGGGGGTCGGCCATCAGCCAGCCAGAGGAACCTAGATTCAGGGCTAGCTGGTGGGTTGGCTAACTAGCTTTGGCAATAGGTCTGCCTAGCCTTATGGAACACGCCGCTCACGTGCAGTGAGTGCACAGGCAGGGTGGGCGGAGTCAACCAGGTAGACAGGTCATTTCATTTGGGCCGAATTAAAATGATTGGATGGTCAAATTACATGCCCGCGACAGCTACAAATACCATATATTTTTCTGTCATATATTGATTGCACTTGGGATATAAAAGACAATGTCAACAAGAAAACAAAATGCTTATACACTAAATGGCCTTCCCAAGCTTGAAGAAGAACTCTTTGAATGCGTATCAGTTCTCTTGGTCCTTCTCCTCACCCGTATTTGTTAGATGACTCCTCTATGACCTCCCTCAGGTTCTCTTTGATGGTCATGTCCATGGAGTGGAACTTCTGTCTCACCTGCTTCAGAGGTAGACTGGACAGGACACAACGTGCTCATAGCAGATTCATACCGTCACTGCATCGTTAGACATTATCATGCCCCTTTTGTGGAAAACTACAAACAAATAGCCTCACAAGGGCAACAACACAGCAGGAACAACAACAGTTTTAGAAGAAGAGTTAAACAAAAAAGAAATAATTATATTCTGAATACATATTAAGCCCCACTAAAGGGAGGCCCAGACTGTTGCATCAACAGGTTTCTCATGGTCCACGCAGAACCGCCTGCTGTAGACTCACCCCATGTCTGCCAAAAACTCCTGCAGCTTCTTCTGGCCATTCAGAGTCCACAGCTTGAAGTTGCAGGAGGTGTACGTGGAGTTGCAGATGCTTTCAAACAAGGACCAGTGTTGGTAGAGGGTGAGACGAAGACTAAGGCCCATGGTTAAGGAGAACACACACACGCACACGCACGTTGCGATGGCAGAGCGGCAGCTAAAAGGATACTCGTATTCAAAGGAGATCCTCATGCAGTCGATGGAGAGGGCGTTGTCCTCGTCTTCATTCCGGTGGTTGTGGCGTGAGACGTGGCGCTGCATGGTGGCGATGTCTGTCACATACTTCATGCTACAGGATCACATGGGAGGACAACCAACAACTGAGGGGACACATACTTCATGCTACAGGATCACATGGGAGGACAACCAACAACTGAGGGGAACTAATTGCTAAATCTCACACCGAGGGGGCTTTTATTTTGCGTTTTAATAATATACATGAAATCGATTCCTACTGCGTGATTTTGTCGTGAACCCACTGGTCGGTCAGTCCGATGACAGCCCACCTGTTAAAGGATAAAAAATTAAATGGTCTCAACTCAAAGAGCACAAGCCTTCTCATCTCCAGTCAGTGGCTGCTCAGAAACCCTTCTCCTGGGTTGGAAGCCACTTACCACAGCATGTCTTTAGTGTCTTTGGTCAGGACCCAGGCCAGCTCAAATATCACCACGGATGCCTGACGAACAAACAATGTTATTTTATAATTATACACGCACAATATTTCAATTCAGCAATATTCAGGTTCCCATTCCGTTTGGATGTCTACAAATGTAAAAATGGAACTAAAATGTCCTCACAGAAGTCCCGTGGTATTCGTACTGCTCATAGTCGAACAGCACCTCCCGTCTGCAGGGGGAGTTCACCGTTAGGGTTCTACAAGAGCACGCTAGATGCTAGAACGTTGTCATTCTGAGATGAAAGCCAGCGTTACCTCCGCGCCTCCCACTCCCTCTTAGCTCGCCGTCGTTCCATCCTCCTCTCCACCGCCCCCTGGGAGATTACATGGTTACAAAACCAACGTCATTTGCAAGGTATACAAAAACCACAAGTATGGAGGAGTTCCTCAGATTGTGCACCTCGTCGTATCTCTGCCGCTTCCCAGAAGGCTCAGAGCCGTCGCTCTCGTTCCCAGAGTCATCCTCCTCGTCTTCATCACGGAAGATGTGGTCGTAGGAGGGGACGCACAGGTCATCGTCCTGTTTGATCAGCAGCTTTATCTGAGGAAGGACAGACGGCTTGAGGATCCAAACCTGCACCTGACGGCTTCACAGGCTCAGTGTGACATATGGAAAGTAGGCCACAGACTGACCACAATAATCATTCAAGAGCAAACGAATACAAAAGGTGAGGAACAATGAATGCACAATGAATGCAGGAAAAAGAGGCCTCAGTAATATAGAAAATCTGACCGTAGTTATTATTATTATTATTATTATTATTATTATATATGCTGTCGAGAGTCTGGGCTTCAGTAACAATGCCATGCAGAATGACAAACTGTCGGTTCTACCGACGGTCTCCTGGTCACCTGAGTGTCGTTGTACACATTGACCACATCCACAGGCCGGTGGCTGTCACACACAAAGAAAACAGAGTCTTCATCTGGCTGCAACATCTCCAGAAGGTCCACATTGGCTCCGCAGTTTAGAAGAACGAAATACTGAAACTGACAAAAAAAGAAACACATCACACTAAGCATCAGTCCACCCCCTCCCTGGTGTCACACTGAGTTCCTCTCAGCGTTCCTCACCCCTTCCCTGGTGTCACACTGAGTTCCTCACCCCCTCCCTGGTGTCACACTGAGTTCCTCACCCCCTCCCTGGTGTCACACTGAGTTCCTCTCAGCGTTCCTCACCTGCTCTTTATGCTCCAGGAAGGCGGTTCCGAGGTCCTGCCAGCCCGTCACTGGTACCAGCGTGTACTGGACCTGGTCACAGTGAAACAGGGCCTGCAAAAGAGAGGGCAACAACTCAAACACTGCTATGAATGTCATTGCAGTCAGTTCATCTCAGAACACCAAACCAGACCTTTATAAAAAAGAGCATCCAGCCGTTACGAACTACAGGATAAGAGTTCACTGGGCAAGGTAAGCTCGCTGACAGTTCATGCATTAGTAAACCCAGGTTTGTGGTGAAAAGGGTTGGGGTAAATATGTATAATCTATATGTCGTCTTGTACGGTTTACTCTCATGTGAGTTTATCACCACGCTTGGTGACGAGTCCCTCAAAACATCTGTCCACGATCTCATCACGAAGCGTCCTGCTCGTCCAATGAGCCACAGGAAGACTGTTCCGGGGGAGACAGCCAACAGTTGACCTCACCTGCAAGACTTTACAGGCGCAGAGAGCATCGATGTCTGCTGCGACCAGGAGAGCGACTCTCTGGGGGGGAGCGAGAGAGAGAGAGAAGGGGACAGTTATCTTCACATGAAGGAACATCTGGCACGTAACATTTGATGTGGGCAAGATACAAGACCAAAACGCTGACCAAAGACCAAAAGCTGCTGGTTTGATAAAAAAAACATTTACCTGGTTGATTACGACGTCGTAAAACTCCTTTCTGATATCCGTTACAAACATTTCGGAATCTCCTTGACTGTTTTAAAAGGGAATAATTTAACAAGTCTGAGAGCTGAACAGCTGTCGTGGAGTTCCTTGTTGAAATTAGCGCGCCAATTCTTGACGTCACGTCCGGTCTCAGACGTCACAGGAAGTCCGTGGTTTTAAACGCGGTATTCTGATGTTTACAAATAAATGCACGAATACAATGTTGTGACGTACTCAGTTTATTTAGAAACCATTCACCAAAATATTCATTTAAAAAGAAAAGAAAAATAAACTGCCTGACACTTCCGCCTACAAATGCTCAGCATGACAAAAAGTCATGTTCAGCTCCCCAGTGCCCGGGACACCTGGGTCCGTAGAACTGCGGACAATTCCACGGGGAAGTCGCATTGATAAACCAAAGTGAATAAACCATTATATTTATTAATAATAATTGGACGTGCAAACGTGTAATTATGACAGAAGAGCAAGCATTATAATTAATAGCCACAGCAAATGCAGCCTACACATATTAACATGTCGTAATCTCAAGTAAATCCCACATTCTTAAATAAATAAGGCGATGAAATGTGTAAAAAAAAAAAGTACATGCCTGTAAAACCCAACTTTCATAACATAATGAGCTGTATATTATAACCCCTCTCTTTAATAACCAATCAGACATTTCACAATCTGAGCCTGTCTGAGGTAAAACAAAAGAAACATCGTTTTGTGGCTTTTTCTGTTTTTTGTTTTTTTTACATTTGATTAACACATTGAATGACCAAAGAATGTTAGCATTATTTTAACTATAAAATAAAGGCACAAATTAGTTTGGTCCAAAAACTTGGACCAAACTAGCCAGAGCAAAGTGCTTCTTTCACATTGTTCCACATAAATAAAACAGCATCTCCCCCAACAGCTACAACATTTCAAGTTCTATAAAAACAGCCTAACAGACACAAGCAGAAAATCACAAAGATGGAAAAACTAACTGCGATTGGCTATGGACTGGTGCTCACACTGTAGTCACCACCAGCCTGGAGGACGTTGGTGAATGGAAGCCCCAGGACTGCTGCGGGGCTAGCACCTAGCACCTAGCACCGCTGGGGCTAGCACCTAGCACCGGCGGGGCAGGATTCATGGAGCCTGCCCCACAGGTTTGTGAGAGGGTGTTTTCAGATGTCTGCTCAATACGACTCTCCACCAACATCTTCTATTTACAGTGAACCTCATTACAATACATTTGCGAGGCAAGATTACAGGTGAAGAAAGTTGCCTGAGATGATTAATAATACAGGTATGCTATTGTGTTACTGGCCTCACTGTCTAACCAAAGTTGTGTGAACTTTCCACCGCAAAGCATTGAAGAAAAGGTCCTTTAACAATGACAGCTGTGATATGTGGTCCAGTCCTAAATGCACAATTGGGCATGTATTTGTGTTTTAATAATATTTAAACATTTTGTAAATGTCAACAAGAACATTCAAAATGTGCTGGAAAGTAGGGAATTCACAACAGAAGTCTAATAATACAAGGACTCTCTAGCAAGAAACTAACATTTACTTTTGGAGATGAATTGAAGATGAAAACAAAACTATTTACTTGATTGTGAAATGTGACATTCTCCTGGTTTCAATGGTAGAAGTCATAAGTCCAACCCTGCATCCATAGAATACATTTAGATATACAGTTAAGTCAAGATGGTAGCCTTTTAAGAAGACCGTTTATATGTAACCACCAAGTGAGAATTTAAATGTCAGTAAACCAAGTCTAGTAATGCTTTAGCTGATCAGCCCAACGGATCAGGTGTAACCCAGAATGTGTGCGTTTCTTTAAATATATGCACAAGTCACAGGGGGAATGAGTGATGTGTCATCCAAACCAGTCCTTTGAAAACGGGGTTGGTTGAGTCCAGGTTAAAGGGGCAGTACGTAGTTAGGTTAAAGGGGCAGTAAGTAGTTGGAGTTAGCCAGTTTGCGCTCCTGTGCAGCAGGCAGAGTGTCTCTGTGACGGAGGGGCCGGTGGCTCTCCTGGTCCTGGAGGGAGGGGTAGTGCTGCCTGTAGCACAGCCAGGCCAACCAGAGGCCCAGTAAAGAGCCCACCAGCACGTCTTACAAAGGAGAGAACACAAACACACTGGGATGGAACCACTGGCACAATATTCACATTCATAGAATACAAACAAGAAGAAAATCTCACTGCACTTTCAAACCTGATTTGAGGCTGATGAGATGGTTTGATGGTTAACACTTTTCAATGAGGGTGCATTAATGATTCATTCATTAACATGAGTTAATGCCGTAATACGCATTATAATATAACAACATAAGGTTTGGATTTTGTGGATTAGGGTAAGGGTTAACCCTAACCCTATTTAATAATGTATACATTAATACCTTAGTTAACATGAACACACATGTTAGTAAATAATGACTAGACCACTAGTCAACTGTTAATGAAGTGTCAGTAAGTCAAGGGCACTGGAGAAGCCACCTTGCCAGTGGTGCTTGAAGTCACAGGTCCTGGAGAGAGCGATGAGGCCGGCCAGCAGCAGGGGGCTGAGGAACACACACAGCCGCCACGCCCTGCCCTGGCCCCCCTTGTTGAAGCACCGCAGTTTCCCCCCGATATACAAGGCCGTGAAGCCCAACCCCGCAAAGGCAACTGGAGGGAAGAAAGGTGACACTGAGAGGTGGCAGGAACACAAGATGAAGGGCACTTCAATGTAAAATAGAGCAGAGTGTCAGACTAATTTTCACCCAGGGCCACATCGGCATAATGGTTGCCCTCAAAGGGCCAGATGTAAATGTAAAACAGTATAAATGTAACAATATAATGTAAATAATAACAATAATAATAATAAATTAACTACTCCATAACATATTGTTAAATAACTTCCTGCATTTATTACTTATTGAAGTTACAAATATGACATATTCATTTGCATAGATGAGAAAAATATACGTTACTATAACAATAATCCTTTAAATTTGTCAGATTAAGAAACACACATTACTCCATTGATCAACTAACAAACTATTCAAGTAAATAAAGAAGAATATTATCAAAACACAAGTTATGACATTAACTTTGTTTAATTTTTTTTTTGACATAGTCGAGAGGAATAACATACAACCAACAATAGTGAGCTGCTAAGAACACGTGTGTCACACATTTAAAATAAATAAATGGCTGCACACAGCCTTGCAGGAGTAAACATTTGTCTGCATAAACACATAAACCTGTGAACAACAAATACATTGCTACACATAAAGTAGTATATGTAATAAACTGAAAATAACAAAATAAGGGTTGTCTCAGTTTACAACTATGAGTTGAAAATGATGAGGATATACTGCCTGTCCTTGAACACACCAAGTGGATCCCGTCTCCACCATCCTCATCCATTGATCATGTTCTGAAAACAACAAACACTAAACAAAATGCAAGCACAATCATTAAATTGCACTCAGTTTAACTATTATTATTCTTGGTCGAAATACATTTTATTACCGTATATTTTAATTAGGTTTTTAAAAATGCTTACCTATCTGTTTTTTTGCCGGATGTCTGACACCGTTTTCCTTTGGCCAGTGTGTCGATTTTTAGCCAGTGTGTCTGGTTTTAGCTCTTGTGCTGTGCAATCCGTAAAACAGCGTGGAGGTTGTCATCAGCGATGCGTGATCTGTGCTTGGTTTTATTTAGATTCATTATTGAAAACATCTGTTCGCACAGATAGGTGCTCCCAAACATCGACAGGACACGGGCAGCATGAAGTCGAAGCTGTGGCATCACACCAAGGGGCAGTAGATGGTAAAAGTCCTGGATTGCAGCATCCTGAAACTTTGCTCTCAGGCCACTGTCGCTTTGAAGCTGGATTAACTCCAGCTGAAGGTGATGGGGCACACGGCTGACATCGGTGGTCAAAGGACTGGCAAAGATGGCAAAGCCTGAGTGCTCTGAAGTCAGAGAAGCGCCGATCAAATTCCTTCATTAACCGGCTCAGTTTGGTAGCCAACCTGGCACATGAAAAAACACCGGGAACTGAGGCTGAGATGTGACAAACAGAAAAGTGGCCAAGATTGTCCTGCTCCACTTGGCACTTCCATAGGTCAAGTTTACGCTGGAAAGCCATGATCATGTCGGACATCTGCGTGATGACTTGTTTGCGTCCCTGCAGCTTCTGATTCAGTTGGGCGAGATGCTCCATTATGTCACATAACAGCAAAGTCACACAGCCAGTTTGGATCTGACAGTTCAGACAAGGGTTTTACTTTACTCTGCATGAAAACAGCAATGTCTTCCCTCAGCTCAAAAAATCGTTTGAGG
>OMKI01037234.1:0-19862 GCA_900302315.1 Phycis blennoides
ACCACTGCGGTGCCAAAACGGAGAAGAGTTGGGATTTCGCCATCCGACCTTTACCTCCTTTTAATGATGGCGGTGCCAGTCGGCCAGCTGAGGTAGTCGAACGGAGTGCTCGAGCAGGGGCGTGGTGTTTTACTAATGTTTGAAGGTAGGTAGGGGCCGTTCCATTGACGGCTTTGTAGGCCAGTAGCATTGTCTTGAATTTGATGCGAGCCACTACAGGAAGCCAGTGGAGGTCGTGGAAGAGGGGGGTCACGTGGGAGAATTTGTTTTGGTTGAGAGTAACTTCCCTCTCGTTTCAGGTCACTTCCCCTTCCTCGTGTGTCTTGGTCTGATTGCCTGATTGTTTCCACCTGTTCCCAATTACCCTGTGTATAAGAGTCTGCGTCTCCCTTTGTCTTGTGCCTGTGTGTTTCGTCGTATTTCGTCTACGTTCATTCACTCTAGCATTATCATAGTCAAGTCATAGTTTTGTCATTTCTCGTGTTTGGTTTATTTCAAGTCCTCCAAGTGAGACATTTAAGTTATACGTTTTTTGATTAATAGATTCGATCCTAAGTTACCCTTTATCTAGCCATTTGTTTCCTCCGTATGGAGTGAGGTTCCTGATTTACGTATTAAAGTTTAAAAATGTAAGAAACCCTGCATCTGCGTCCTGTGTCCTGTGTCCTGCATCCTGTGTCCAAGCCTGGTTCTGACAGCAGTGGTGGAACGAGCTCCCTGCCAATGTCAGGACTGTGGTGTCACTCCCCGTCTTCCGGAAGAGACTCAAGACTCACTTGTTCAGAGCTCACCTGCATAACAGCCATCCTCTATCTACCCCCCCCCCCCAAAAAAAAACAAACAAAAAAAACATTCCCTCATGCCCTGTTATGTTGTACGTCTTGGCACTTTATGATTGCTCTTTGTAACTTGGCACTTAGCCAGAGATGTTGTATACTAGCAATGGTTAACCTAGCAATTGGAATGCTTGAAACTTTTTCTGGTGACTTGCTTACTGTATTAACAGCAATGAAATGTTTCACCTTCTTCTGACAAATGTACTAGTTGTAAGTCACTTTGGATAAAAGCGTCTGTTAAATGCCCTAAATGTAAATATAAGCTAGAATTAACACCAAAAATCCAACTGGTAAACTAGATTTTGCTGGTTCTCGCAAATGTTTTACAGGTATTTTACCAGGTCGTTAACAATGTTATAGGTCAGTTTCAACGATGGTCCTGGAGTAATAGTAATTATAATTTTGCAGGAACAGCACCAACACAGCGATATCAGATCGTGCAACCTCCAACGACCCTGACTTCCTGTTTTCTTGATAATCTAGAAAAGGGCTTTGTGGGGTATCATCTGAATGAGCACAGTAGAGCCAAATTGGCTCTGTCACAGCCAGGCCCCCTTGTACGCTTATTTCTTGGCAAAGGTCATTGCCCTACTGAGCACATATACAGTATTCTATACGTTATATATATATATACGTTATATATATATATATATATACGTTATTTACAATTAGAAGACAGCCTTTACACAAATCAAAAATTTACACTGGAGAGAGCAAACTTAAATTTAAATGCTGGACTCAACCAGAGAGGGGACTTACCACCAGAGAGGGATATAAATCAGGCCAGAGGCAGCCATGGACACCAAGAGCCACCGCCAGTGCCGGAGGAAGTAGGCCACCGCTGGCATCACCATGTAGCCCAGAGCCGAGCTGAAGAACACTCCCATTGAGCAGAATGCCAGTCGGGCTGCAGGACTCAGGATTTCAGTACCTAGGAACAAAAAGGGAAAAAATATGGCAAAGTCAAGTGTGAAAAGACAGTGAGGTCCAAATTGGACATGTATCTATGTGCAACTTTTCTTAAAAAACTTACCTAGGACATATGCAATTACATAGTTGGAGAAGCTTCCAGCACCCATAAAGAAGTAAATGATACTGAAGACCTCCCAGCTTGGGGAGAATATCTGAGCTGTGATGGTCACAGTCTGGAAAGCCATCATGATGAAAAGAATTGGCTTCCTTCCATACCTGTGTGGTAAACGACCATCAGTCATATAACAAACAGGGGGTAGAGCCCTGAGACAAAACACTCCTCCCAACATGCAACACTCCAAAGGCAGACCATACAGATGTGGACATACGAGCACACACACACAAACACATGTGCAAATGTGCTTCCACATATGTGTAAATCAAAGTACATGTTTGCCATATTGACATATCTGTAGCAGTGGCGAGTGGTGACTTTTGATATGAGTAGGGTTGCCAACTTTCTCAATCCCAAATGCAGGACACTTTGTTCCAGGTGTGCGCGCGTGCGCACGCGCGCCTCTACCATAAACCTACTAATTTCAAAGTGTTAAAGGACAAACCATTTCTGTACTTGCTTGGATGGTTCACAGTAATAATGATTTTGCCAGTTGCCTTTCGTTCGCCACCATGGCTTATGGCAAATTCTCGCCGGCATAATGTGCAAAACACCTTCCTTTCGTCATTGCTAACTGGTTTAACCCATGGCCTTTTGAGTTCCCACTCTTTTTTATAGCTGCAGTCTTTTTTTTTGGAGGTTCACTGCTCATTTTGACACGCTCACTTAACAGTGGCCAGCTACTCCACACACGCGCACCGTAACCATCAACATCCGTGTGTCCCATAGAAACTTGCGCGTGAGTTTTGACGCGTTTACAGCAAAGCTCCGCTCTAGAATAATATTATTTGGTTTACTATGCTCCGCTGTATAATAATATCATTTGGTTTACAGTATTATTTGGTTTAAATATTATTTGGTTTAGTAGCCTACTATGGCCATTGAGAACTTGACAAGGCCGACGAGGCTGTGATGGAAATGTGGGATAGGAGCTGTACCGTATGGGACAAATCAAAATCACCCGAAATACAGGACGTCCCGCACAATCCGGGACGGTTGGCAACCCTAGATATGAGGCACACTGATGAGCCCTCCCAGACCACCTATGCGCTACTGATCTGTAGTCAATTCTGATTGATAGGAATTTCAATAACATTATCAATAAAAGCACATCCTATTACATATATTCTACAAATACAAATGGCCAGTCTGTACCTCTCTCTTTGTCTATAGTAATCTTACTATTGACAATCCTAAAACGCCTTCCATTCAAGGGAGGGGAGGGTTATTGTTATTTCTATTTTATTGTTTTTTTTTTATTATAGTTATTTTTACTGTCTCTTACCTAACCGGGGGGGGCTCAATCTTATACATTGCAATTTTAATGTTACTGGGACTCCTCTACTGGGTCCATGCGTTAGTGAAACCCCACGCCCCTGCTCAAGCACTCCGCTCAACTACCTCAGATGGTCGACTGGTACCTCCATCACTAAAAGGAGGCACAAAATCACAACTCTTCTCCATTTTGGCACCGCAGTGGTGGAGCGAGCTCCCTGCCAATGTCAGGACTGCAGAGTCACTCCCCATCAAGACTCAAGACTCACTTGTTCAGAGTTCACCTGAACCCTGCATAACAACCATCCTCTACGCACAAGTTATACGCACCTGTCAGACATCTGACCAGAGATGAAAGTTCCAGTCAGTGCTCCAAAATAATGGATGCTGGTGGTCAGGGGTATTTTGTATGCATTGTCGCATACCAGATCCCACTATGAACAACATATGCAGAATGACATGTACACATACAGTATATATCTGTATAGATGAATGCCTGTTTTGTATAATTATTCATAATAAACATGAAGCCCCCTGCAGAAAATGTATAAAAAAACTGATTTTCACCTCAGTAGCAATGGTGGACTTGTAGAACTCTTTACTGTAGGTCCAGCCATTAAGACAGCCCTCCCGAGGGATAGAGGTGATGTTTACATCCACATTTGGAAGTATGCCATGTTCAGAGTAGTTCCTTACCACCTCAAGGTTCAGCCTTGTGCAAGAGCTACTCTTGGACACGGTGTCCACTGTCTCCACCGGAATGGTGACATTTCGCCACACTTGGCTGAGGTTATAGTCGTCGGGAATACGGCAGTGGTGGGGTGGAGTGTCACCCACAAACACTATATAAATACCTGTGAATCCATTTGGCAAAATACTGATTGCCAGTGTTAAGAAAATCATTCGTTGAAAGCATCCCCAGGTCCCGAGGAATGAAGTGATGTCATCGTAGGTCCTCATAACCCAAACCTGTTCTATTATTCTAATGAATTATTAATTACAATGAAATACAGAAATACAAGTTGAACAAGAACACTTTAGAACACTTTAGAGTACTTCCCTCTTGACTTTCTATGCAAGCTCCTCCTGATTTGGGAGGAGGTGACTCTTTATATGACTTAAGTTATGTAAAGACTTAAGTTATGTAAAGGCGTGCTGGTTAATGTTCTGGCTGGGTGGCACACAGTGGGACAATAGGGCAAACTGCACTTGGGACAAGTATTCTGTATGATGATGTTGTAAATAATATAGTCCCTGTGACAGATGACCCTACCACAGTCTGAAGGGACAAACTCATCCATACACGCATGAACACACAGCTCAGCTAGCTGAAAATGGGTTGACACATTAGGTTTTGAGTAAAACACTGATTACATTCACTTACCAGAATAAATTATCCAGCCGCACTTCATCAATAATGGTGGTATGGTGGTTGTAACTGTTCTTGTTGGTAAGAAAAGTTTACTTTTCTTTCTGTGGTTTTAACTCAATAATAAATTAGCACAATCTATGTTCTGTTTTGCTTGTCATCACTTATTTATTATATTATATTATAATATATTTGTGATGTGTGATGTGATGTGATGGCAAGACGTAAACCTAGAGGGGGTGTGTACCCGAAGCAGGAATGCTTTTTTGAGCTGAAGCTGAAAGGCATTGAAGGCATACCTGGACATGGAGCAGGAAGCTGTAGATTCCTATCCAGAGCTCAGCGAAGCTCTAGTGGAAAACTGTTCAGGGTGAGACTGCAGTCTGTTGGTCAGGAAGTCTAGTATCCAGTTGCGGAGGGAGGGGTCACTGTCCAGAACACGGAGTTTGGTGATCAGTTTGTATGGGTCGATGGTATTGTACGCTGAACTGAAGTCAATGAACAGTATTCTCACATAGGTGTTGCTTTTGTCAAGGTGGGAGAGGGGGGAGTGTAGTTTGCTATGTTTGCTAATGGCAGAATGGAGTTCTTTCATTGCAAGCTTAGCACTAGCATAAAGCATGTAACAAACAATGAGATCATTGGGGAATGCACTTGCTGGAGGGGGCTTTCCAGCTTCGAGCAACCCATGGCAAGTGGGACCCACAGAGGCAGCAACTTTCTAATGAAAAGCAGACGCAGCCACATATTGACAATATGGCCACATGATTTATCCTGCAGCTCATCATTATTTCTACACCTCACAATCCACTAACTGATGGCCTGAGTTCCAACCAAACCCTAAATCCAGGTTTGTTTCAAATATGGGCCGGTACAGGAATAAATGGTTACCATTCATCTTGTTTGCTTACAGGGATTTTGCGATTTGGGATTTAGATTTCGATTTAGGGCATTTAGCAGACGCTTTTACCCAAAGCGACATTTGTCAGAAGAGGGTGAAACATTTCATTGCTGTTAATACAGTAACAAAGTCACCAGAACAAGTTTCAAGCATTCCAATTGCTAGGTTAACCATTGCTAGTATACAACATCTCTGGCTAAGTGCCAAGTTACAAAGAGCAATTATAAAGTGCTAAGACGTACAACATACAAGAGCATGAGGGTAGGTTTTTTTCGTATGACATTTACATACTGAAATAAATTATCCAGCCACACACAGTTTAAATCAGAGTTTGATTCAGTGTTTATTCTTATTACAACTGTTACAGTTTGCTTTGTTTAACATTTTGGTTTTCTACTGCCTACCGTGTTCGGCTCTTCCTGGTTGGCGAAGGACCCGCGTGCTGCATGAGTTGGGATTTTATTTGCTTGTGAAAAAACCTGTCCCACATACCCCAAATTGGTACAGAGGAATACTGTATGTAGGAATCTAGGAAGCTCTATAAGGACGATGCCCTTAATTCAGGGCTGTGCTTTTGACTGAGACACACCTATACACCTGAGACCACACTGTAAAAAAAAAACGTAGATATTATAACTAAGCCCTCCATCATGCCTCCGGATGAGGGAAGCAGTGCTGGTGCTCAGGAAAAGCGGAAAATAGTGCGGACAATGCTCAAATTGAAGAAGGAAATCATCGCGAAGCATAAACACAGGATGATATTGCTTTGCTTTATGGAATAAAGAAATTATAGATGTTATTGTTATTGTATGACTGTGTATCCAGGTTAAATCAAAGATTGTATACATGAAATACTATGTGTGAAGATCTAAATATGCAGTTATCTGGAACTCTGGAACCGATTAATCCATTTTAATTCAATCTTATGGGAAAATTTGTTTCAGCTTTTTCCAACATTTCACAACTCGACAGCCTTTTGGAACGAATAAAATCTGAGTGCCGAGGTTTCACTGTAGTTATATTAGCTAACGTGATGCTAGTGAGCCAACTCTCCACTCAACAACAGGAGATAGTTGGCTTAGTAGCATTACAGTTAGCTGACTCTTCAGTCAACTATATGCAGTATGACCGGCCATATAGATTTCAAACTTTTGCCAAGAAGGAGTAAAGTCAAGTGATAAATGCAGTAACTAGGAAGTTAATGCTACCAAGCTTGAGTGAGGTAGAAAGTGACTTGCCTTGCAGCTGCAGTGTGTGTCGTTGGTCCCACGCTTTGACTGAGTTAAAAAAAGACTCCAGCCTGGCTCCTCTGTAGCGCTAACCTCTCCAAGCACCTCGTTATTGGCCGTCCACCGGCTGTCTATCGATAACCCCTCCCCCTCGATTGTGCTCCTATGTTCAAGACAGTTAGTTATTAGTTATGTTTTTTATTATTATTACCTTTCTGTATTTACCACTTTTGGTCATTTATTTACTATTTTAATCTACATTTTAAAAGTTATAGAAGTATAATAAATCACCATCTGTGAAATTACTGAAATTGTGGCTGCTTTCAATGATAAAATCTATATTTTAACAGTTTACTGATGCTTTTATATATATTATACACTTACACATTTATTCAATGTTTTTTGTCATAAAAACTTCCATAATTATACAAGATATCTGTCAATTAACAAAAAAAATATTTTATTTAAATGGAATTTTATGTTTACAGTTACATGGCTTTCATGTTATTTTACAATAGACATGTAAATTCACATTTCATTTTTGTAATTTTATCAGTATTTTCCTGTTTTTTGAATATACAGAAAATATCTGTATAAATTAACAGGGAAATCCTCTAAAATTACCGTTCTTTTTTTACAGTGTAGTCGAAATGGTATGGAGGTAACTTTTCTTGAGAGTGAGCTTTAGCATTTTTCTTTTGCAGATCTAATAAACAACATAAACTCTACTTATTTTCTGTCCAGTCTGCCATCAGTTTTGTTAGTTTTTATATTCTATTTTAGTTTGTGACAATTGTTCACTTTTACCTACCCTCACTAAAGTGTATACACAATTTTCATTATTATCATCATCATCATCATCATCATCATCACCATAAGGTATATGCCTAACAAGCATACAATGTGGACAAATCAAACAGGACGATTAAATTATCTTATTGACATAAAGTTTTGCTCAGGGGTGGTCCCTGTTTGGACCTGAACGTCTTTTTTGTGCATTCTATGTGCATGATTTTTGTGTTTGGTTTCTCTCATCCATTAACAGATGTTGCTATGTTAAAGTAAAGACTAGGGTTACATTGTAATTCGAGAAAGGTGTATTTTGATCTGCTAATGCAGAGGTTTCTGGAGCAGTCCATTGAGATTTATAAAATAATGGCTTGGATTTTGTTGTTTGTAACTTCCCTTCATCCAGATAAGATTCTATTCATTTTTTAATCTTTGCCTGACATGCTCACCTTTTCTTGCAATGTTACTTGTGTACCAATGTAGAATTATGTATGTAAATGTATCTACCTTGGCAAACACTTGTAACCTCCATGGTCCTCATTCATAAAGACTACTCCATATAGCAGGAAGTTCTCTCCTTCTCTCTTGCTCTCACTCTCTCTTTCACTCTCTCACTCTGTGTAGTAAGGTGGAGATATGTTGTCCTTCTTTTCATCTTCTGATTTGTTACCTGTTCTCCTGTTGAACAACCTGTTAAGGACAGAGTTGATTTAAAACAGGTAGCATGGAGATCGGCATAAAAAGCATATATTCCTTATATTAAACTACAAAGTGTTATATATTGTAGCGTTGTATACCATGATATGACAGCATTTCATAGCAATTCAGGCATGCCAATCTATGGGCATGCCAAGCTAAACACACTCTTATCAGTCTGTGATGTGTCAGCGTTGCAATGAATCAGTGGTTTTCTCAGAACCAGGAGTAATGTAGTATAAACATTAACTGAGTGGTAATAAAAAGTGCACTTCTAGATTAAGCTGACATTACAATTGACCATTATCATAATCTAGATGAAAGCAATTACATTCTTAGAGTAATTTATCCTGTCATTCCTGTTCATGGTTTTAGGTTTATCTTTCTTTTTTTTTACCAACAACATACCATTGACATTCCTGCATCTCCTCTACAGTCTCAGGTAGGTGTTTGTTGAGTGTTTCCGGGAGGAAGAAATTAACCACTGCAGAGCCAACTGTGATGCTGCCCATCAGAATGTAGGGCAGAAACTTGTTATATGTACCTGTTAAGCACAAATGATAAAGATCAACTCATACCTGTTTTCTTTTTCATTTTGTATATATATAGAATTAAATAAAGACTAAAAGGAACTCTTCTCTGTAATAAGATAATGATTGTTACCTTTCATCTAGTTTAATACACATTTCCCACCTCAGATTCATAAACTGTATTTTATTTCATCCAACACTTTATAATAAGGGTACAATAATTAACCATTAATTAACATTAGGTAATGCAGTAATAAGCATTAACTGACAAGAGTTAACAGTTAACTAATGGTCTAAGGACTTACTAATGGTGGTCATGTTAGATAATGTATAAAGTAATGCCTTAGTTAAAATGAACACCATTAGTAAACATGAACACCATTAAGAAATTATTACAAGACCATAAGCTAACTGTAAATTAAATTGGTTAATTCTTATTACCTCATTAACTAATGTTAATTAATGGTTAATTATTGTACCCTTGTTGTAGTGTTACATCTTATCCTCACTGAAAGTTTTAAGTTGGGCTAATGAAAAGGGTCTGAATAGTAGTGTTAATTGTTTCAATAGGTATGTTACTCTAGTAAGTCATCACAAACAATAGCAACATACATCATTACATCAGTCACAAGGTAACTGTCAAATTCCTCAATCTATCTTTTCTCAAATTGTATAGGGTTTGTAGGTCCCACTATCATGATTTGAATATGTAGTCTCAAACGGGGTAACCCGTTGTTAAATTGTTATATACATTTTGCTATGTAGGCCTTGACCATCTTGACAGTTACACAAGTTGGCCTCAAGTTACAAATGCTTGGGAATCCCTACCCTAGACTACCCCTAGGGGTTCTATTGAACCCAAATTGAGTAGTTTTAGTTGTAGAGGTTACAGCTCACAATTTGCTTGTCGTAAATAACTGCATGTAGAAATTGGTTGGAGTTGGTTTTACAATTTCCTTCCCCTACCGCAACATACCTAAATATATGACATATGGAGCGGTGATGCTTCCGATGCGTGCCGCGGAGGAACACATTCCGATGCCAATGTTCCTAAGGACCGTAGGGTATATCTCCGCCGTGTAGATGTAGACCACGCTGAAGGCCATGGTGAAACCAAACTTCCCGGTCAGTACCATGGTCAGAGTCAAACCCTGGAGAGCTGTATGGTTGAATTTTTAAACAGCAATTCAGCTAGTTGTAAAACAATTGTTTATTTTATTTTTTAGATTAAGGTTAGTGTAGGCCAAAATAGCTAGCTAAATTCAAATTGTATCTAGTCTTATAGGACTACCATACAACAACTGCTAATCTTTTTACCTGTTTACTGATATGTCTGTTTGTCTCCCACTATTCATGAATCTAATCTGTATGTGGTGGCATCTAGTTTAACGTTTTACGGATGATTCAAGTTTAAGTCTTCTTCAACATCCTAAAACCTGAGTGATGCATGTTTTTTTTAATGTATTTTGTGAAAATATTCCACATACATATTCCTAGCTATCTTACACTCCGGGATGAACTGGATGAGGAGTAGAAACCCTCCACCGATTATGAGGAAAGAGGAAAGAAGGGCTCTTCTTGGACATTTCCTCAGAAGCAGAGTAGACATGACATGGGCAGGGACCTCACTACATGCTGACAGGAAACAGTTCATGTAAGGGTCACCACTTAGATTGGAGGTGTTCAGAGATAATCCAAAGTAACCAATGTTAACAGACATCCTTTAAGAAAGAGAAAAAAATACAATTTGTATCAATTTATGGGATTTCATGATACCAGCACGTCAATTATGCACACTTAAATTAACACACTTTTTAGATAGTAAATAATCTTCACTGAATGTGGCACATTTTAAAATGGACTTACCATAGAGTTAGACTCAAGAGTGTGATGAGCCTTAGGTTTCTAGATTTGAGTACATCAATAATGGTGTATTTCTTTGTTTGCTGCCCATCTCCCAACTGAAAACCAAGGGGAAAGGTTAATTATGATCTAAAGGTTGTAATGAAACAATTTTACATATTGATAGCTGGCCTCTGCTATATTGCTATTAAAATAGGAATTTTATCACTCAAGTCTAATCATTCTATTTACCAACTTAAGCAGGAAATTACAGTTTAACCCATACAAATGCATACAAAGCCATGTAATTAGACCAAACAATTCAGGATCTAATGCATGTCTGTAATGATGTTTGTAAGTTGAACATTAACATTGTTTTTTAACTGAAATGTTCCATGTTTAAATGCTGTGCAAAGCATTAAGCAATACTTGTATTAGCATCTCACCCCAGACTCTTTAAAGATGACCTCTGGAGCTTCCACTTTGTTCTTATTGGCAGCTTGTCTCAATATGGCCTCTGCCTCCTCCACTCTCCCCTGAGAGAGCAGCCATCTTGGAGACTCTGAAATGAACCTGTCCCAATATATATATATATATATATATATGTTTTCATTAAAGTTAGCATTGGGATATTACCCAACACCAAGTAGAACACAGAACTTTAGTACTTCTGAATTTGGTACTGTGATCTCAGAATCTCAGAACTAAATAACCGTACTGAACCTTTTGGTAAAACTTGTAATAATGTTCAGCCAGAAGTAATTTCTAAGCCTTTAGTTAATGATCATTATATATATATATAAAATGATCATTTCATTTCATAATTTCAATGATTCATCATTTCAATTATCATTTCTAAGCCTTTAGTTAATGATCATTATATATATATAATGATCATTAACTAAAGGCTTAGAAATTACTTCTGGCTGAACATTATTACAAGTTTTACCAAAAGGTTCAGTACAGTTATTTAGTTCTGAGATTCTGAGATCACAGTACCAAATTCAGTACTAAAGTTCTGTGTTCTACTTGGTGTTGGGTAATATCCCTATGCTAACTTTAATGAAAACATATGTGTATATATATATACTGTATATATGTCGCCTACAAAGGCCCCCTATTTTACCACCAGCCAACCACCACCATATATATATATATACTGTATATATGTCGCCTACAAAGGCCCCCTATTTTACCACCAGCTGTCAATTACATGGCATGTCAAAATCTATCCTCTAGTGACATTACAAGGGTGTCAGCCTACCAGTTTGTACAGTCCACTGGATAGACTGGAAGGCCTATCTATCCAACACACATCTGGGTGGACACTCCCACTTGTGATGTCACTAGAGGGTAGATTTTTACATGACTTGATGTAATGGCTAATCAACACACCTGGTGGTAAAATAGGTTTACTTTAACATAGCACTTATCACTAAACGTATCACTTAAGAGCTATGCTATCTTAATTAAGTTTCTTTGAGCTTATATCTTAGCTGAACTTTAATAAATTATTTTTGTTTTGCAACATACCACCATAAGGGAATGTAGGCCAAAGAGAAGGAGGAGATGACTGCCAGCAGTGTCCTCCACTCTCTGAAGAAGTATGCCAGCCAGGGTAGCAACATGTAGCCGATGCAGTAGAAGAGGAATGTCCCCAGTGTTGTGAAAAGGACACGCATTGACTTACTCAACACCTCTGTTCCTGTGAGAGATCACAATGCCAATTAGAAATGTTATTTGCCAAAGTACAAACTTACCAAAATACCTAAATAATGTTCGATCTATAAAATCATAGGCTTTCATAGAAAATACTAAATATATTCCTACCTAGTACAAAGGCAGATATATAAAGGGCTATCTGGGCAGCTCCAATGAAGAGGAAGGTGATGCAGAACAGTATCCATGAATTGGAGAAAGACTGAAGGAAAACAAATACAAACTGCGCAGCAAGGGAAATGAAAAGGACCTTCTTCCTCCCAAACCTGGAAAAGAAAACATATTGACAAAATTGTATTCATCTTTGCATTGGGATAACTTGAAATATAATATCTGTCTTTACTTTCCTGTCAATTCTCAGTCCATCTAAGGTTATTTACCCTGACCATTCAACAACAATTAACATCCATGTGATTGTGATCCACCATAACAATTGATTTTGACTCCCGATAAGAATGGAGGGCAGAATGGAGTGGTTGGCACATTACTTGATAATTCATCAAAACACAGGCTTGTTTGTGATATTTAGTGGACCGCATTAACATTATTTACAGCTCTATCTTGATCAGCATTGCAACTTTTAATTCCTGATCTGCTGGATAGGTCTACTGGGTCGGTACTGATCTTATTACGCCAACACATCATAATAAATAATACAAAGTAGATGAGGCTATTGGTTTTCTAATAAGCATTGCCTCTTATCTCCTTGGCTTTCCTTAAACTTGAACCTGTCCCAAACAGTTCTTCTTCTATATTAATTTAAGCAATCAAACTCCAACATTCAAGCACATACAATCCCAATGCAAATAATGAAAATAATGTCTTAAAATATAAGACATATAATTTTCATTATATTTTCATTATATTCATCAATGAAATCTCAAATCTCTTAAAATAGTGATCAGATAAAATAAAAGAGCTTAAATTAATAGCAGAGAAAGTTGAAATACCTGTCAGAAAGCTGGCCTGATAAGAGGGAGCCAATTAGGAAGCCCATAAAGAGTGTTGAAGATGCAAAGGGAACTTTCCATGAATTATCACAGACAAGGTCCCACTGTGAGAGAGTAAGAGTTTAGTATAAGTTTAGTTTAGTTAGATTTTATAATTAAATCCCCTCGTTTACACATGCTGCAAATATTCTAATAGGTTTTTCCATTTGTAACAAACACACATTTCATATGTTTCATAAAAAAAAATGTTTTACAGCAACAACTTGCAACATGCACTCTTTTACCTCTGTGACGATGGTGGACTGGAAGATGTCTTGGCTGTAGCTCCAGCCATCCACACAGCCCTCCAGCCCCACGTTAGTGAGGTTGATGTCCCTGCCAGGGACGTAGCCAAGGGCAGACAGGTTGCTGACCACGTCCAGTCTGTATCGGCTGCATTGGCTCAGCCGCTCCTCACCGTTAGCCCCCTGCTCCATGGGAACTATTACCCCCTGCCATTCGGCCGTCAGGTTGGCCTGATGGGGAATTAGACAATGATGTTGGGGCACGGCCCCAACAAAGACAATGTAGAGGCCAGTGAATCCGGTGGAGATGAACACGGTGTTGAGCACAAAGAAAGCCACCCAAAAGTAAGGGCCAGATTGTCCGAGGAAGGCAGTGTCTTTGTCGTAATCTCCCATTCTCTCAATATATCTATATTTTTACTTAATTAAATAAAACCTTCCATTATAAACCTGTCCTTTAAAATCCCCTTGGGGGAAAGGGGGGGGGGGGACCAACCTGCCTTTGAGAAGGTTGAAGGACCAACTAACAGTCTTGTCTAGCAGGAGAACAGAATGTACGCACACATTGAGAAAGCAAGCAAAAAAAAAGGTCACAAGTCTGATTCCTGACTTGATGGAGCTAAGACAAGACCCCCTACTGACGATCCTGAGGACACAGCTGGCCCCAGAGTCCCAGGATTAATACTCCTGCAGAGAACAAAAGGGCAAGCTGTTCAACTGGAATCAACCATAGCTGAGAGGCCTATCACTCATTGATTCAGATGTGATCAAAGCTTAAAGTGATGATGAGATGGGGGTTGAGGGTGGGGAGGGGTTGGAATAATAGGCAACAAGCTTTTCTCTAGCTGTGCTCCAAGCTGATATTCCTGGCTTCTAAATACCCTCAAGAACTGCACGTGCCTGTACTCTAAATGGTCCTAAGTAGCATTGAAAGGACTGGGCTCTTCTGACAAGCCACACCATTGTGGGTTTGGTGGGGATAGTGTGTGTGTGTGTGTGTGTGTGT
This sequence comes from Phycis blennoides, assembly GCA_900302315.1. Lineage (NCBI taxonomy): Eukaryota > Metazoa > Chordata > Actinopteri > Gadiformes > Phycidae > Phycis > Phycis blennoides. The sequence goes on from OMKI01037234.1 coordinate 14,514, forward strand.
GTGTGTGTGAGGGGGGGCGGGGGACAGAATATTCAGTAAAGGAGGACAAAGTTTAAGATGAAACTTGTTAAATTACTATGGATACGGACTGATTATATCAACTACTTCTAACAGGCACTGATGTGAAAACAATCCTTAATCACCAGGCAAACAAGAGGAGTGTCACATCAATTTACAGATATGCAGATGTTCCTTTGTACATTAACCCTTAATATGCTTCATATGGATGTGGCACTGTTTCGGCTCGTGATGGCTGATGCAATTACATTAGTATCATGGAAATTTAGAACATTCATATAGCTTTGAACTGCTTTTATCAGGGATTCCTAAAGCAACATGGCCTATTTTGAAAGAAAACTGTTACAGATCAACTGTGGCCCAATAACTAGATGTCTTATCCACTCCACAGTACACCCGAGGCAAATCAATTATAACGCCTGACTATCAATGTAAATGTCTGTATAGAATAATGTTAGAAATTAAACTAACCTTGCATCGCATGAATCATCCCATTTTGAGGGACTAGTTTCTGCTGGTAACCTAGGTAATATCAGTCCACCGCTGCCGTACCCTACTACCAGGAAGTATAACGCTGCTGCTGAGTCCCTCAAAATGCAATGTCATGCAAGGTTGGTTTTATTTCTAACATTATTCTATCAATACAGACATTTACATTGATTGGCGTTATAATTTATTTGCCTCAGGTGTACTGTGGAGTGGGTAAGACATCTAGTTATTGGGCCACAGTTGATCTGTAACAGTAATCTTTCAAAATAATCTGATAAAAGCAGTTCAAAGCTATATGAATGTTCTAAATTTCCATAATACTAATGTAATTGTATCAGCCATCAAGAGCCGAAACAGCTGCAACTAAAAGGACTGAATGAAATTTGCTGAAAACGTCTCCAATGATAAATAACACACTGGCTAACTTGGAAATTGTCCCAAATGTCCCAAATTCCAAACTACCCCTTTAAGTGTAACTACAGGAATCTAATTTTGACTATAGGGAGATATGGCCGAAAACAACGAAAGAACGATTTCCTTGGCCAATCACGCAATGGGTCGTCGGACGCCTTTTCTTAAACTCAACGTCAACAAAACCAAAGAAATAACTGTGGACTTCAGGAAGAAACACATACCACACACCCCACTCATCATCAATGACAGTGCTGTAGAGTCTGTGAAAACCTCCAAGTTCCTGGGGGTGCATATCACAGATGACCTGACAAGGTCCACCAACACCACGTCCCTAGTCAAGAAGGCACAGCAACAGCACTTCCTTCGCTGGATGAGGAGAGCTGACCTCCCCCCTTCTGCCCTCACCACCTTTTACAGGGGTGCTATTGAGAGCATCCTCACCAGCAGCCTCTCAGTCTGGTCAGCTGTCCTGTTGCTGACCAGAAGGCTCTACAAAGGGTGGTGAGGACAGCAGAGAAGATCACCAGCTCAGCCCAACCATCCATCCAGGACCTGTACCCGTCCCACTGCCTCAAGAGAGCCACAAACATCACCAAAGAACCCACCCACCCGGCACACCAACTGTTCACCCTCCTACCATCTGGCAAGCGCTACCGCAGCATGCGGTGCAGGACCACCAGACTCAGCAGAAGTTATTTCCCACAGGCCATCAGACTACTCAACTCACTCAACACAATTCCATAAACATGTAAACCCCGGCTGACCCCTGGCAACTGAATGTTAACATAATTGAAACTCAATGTTCTGTACTTATGCTCTTTACATGCACAATTTCATACATGTTTGCATACATATGTATCTCCATGCTGCTATTCTGCACTTTGCACTATATTGCACCTTTTATTATTGCACCTCAGCAACATATCATTGAATCACTCTGAATTCTGTAGTGTAGTGTAGTTCTTCTATTCTGTATAATGTATACGCCCACTGTCTGTCTGTATATGTTGTGTTATATCTTTTGCACTATTATGTTATATGTTGTGTGTTATAATTATTACTGCACATTTGGAGTATGGGGAAACGCAATTTCGATCCTCTGTGTAATTACTTGCAGTAATTGCATCGTAGGATTGACAATAAAGTTCACTTTGACTTTGACTTTGACTTTGGCCTTGTTGAGAAGACGCTGTTGTTGTCAGTTCGAAGGCAAATCCCCTTTGTGTGGACTACCAAAGGAAGACAAAATTAAGAATGTGTGAAGAAAGCGTACAAGTTCAGGGTTGTTTGTTGTTGCGGAGGTATACAACCCAATGTGAAAGCTATCTAATCACCTGTAGGCTTCAGCTACCTTGCTATCTTATGTTATTGAGTTCAAATATTTAGGTTAATCATCTGTAGGCCTCGGGCTAACTTCCTACCTACGTTATTGTGTTGTAAAGGTTTTGTTGGTTGTGTTGTAGGCACCCTTTTACCAAACAAAATTGGAAAATGTATGATTATACAAACTGTTATGTTACAGCCACAATATAGACATTTACCATTATTTATCAAACTCTCTTTTACTTTGCTTTGCAGTATTTTACTGATTATGTAGACGACCCGACTAGGCTCATCAAAGATGAGCCTAGTCGGGTCGTCATCTACTTCGTCATCTACTTTGAGGTCCCAATGCCATTTGTTGAGGAGTTTAAGATGATCCCCACACCGCCGGACCTGCCATGCCAGTATGAGGGACCCTCAAAGGAAGTTGTGGTTGCCTGCCATGTCTCCTGCTTCAGTCAAGGGGTGGTCAGCAACAAAAATACTGTCCAGTACCACACAAGACAGGGTGACAACCCTAACATTCCTTGCTCCACCTCCAGCTGACTTTATTTTGAGAAAAACATTTATTTATAATTTCCTCACTAACTATTTCGGTGATGATAATGAAATAAGAATGATTTTCAGCAAATACTGCTTCATAATAAAGCAAATAAGAGTCAACATCACTGTCAAACTTATTTTAACATTAAAACATTAAAACATATTCTAGTAGTATCCTGAAAACAAATTATTAACAACAAAAAGTGCATAATATGATCCCTTTAAATGTACTGTATATGTATGTATTCATATGATGTCTTTCCATTTTTCATTTGCCATTGTCTTCTGACAATGATAATGACTATGCTTCACTCCAAAAGATTGTACACTGTAAAAAAATATTTTAGAGGGTGGTAAATACAATCCCTGCAAATTGGTTAAAATGTATTTACTAATAATCAGCCAGTGAAATATATAATATTGGGTGAATTCTACCTATTTTTTTACAGTAACAACTTCTACCTAAAAAACTATCATAAAATATACCCAAAATATACCCTTCTCACCACTCGTCTCTGTTGCATTATGGGAACTGGGGATGCACCATTTGTGAAATTAGTTTAAAATAACAATGTACTACATTTGACCAAGAACTGAAATGTATTGGAATAGCATATTGTTAATACGCTAAAAATGCTAATTATTATTATTTTTTTTTTTTACATGGAGGACCAGTGTGAGGGACACATGGACCACACCATGAAGGTGATTGTTACCCATGGGCAAGAAAGATCACATGTCTGTTGTGATGAAGGGCAACAAAGTCCTGAACAATTAGAGATGGGATTCATGGCTCTTTGGAGGGAGCCGGTTCTTTGGGATCCGTTCATTTATAAGAGCCATTCAAAAGACTGGCTCATTTGGCTCATTTTTATATTTATTAACTTTTAAGAAGCCAGCCTGGGCTTAACTAATTTTATCCTGGAAATAATCACAGGGAGGAATGATGGTTTGAGATTTGGATCAGAATAATTTCGAGCTCAGATTTCCCACCAATATTTGAGTTTGAATTGTTCTGAAATATGTATTATAGCTTCATTTGACATGTGTGGACAAGATTTTAAAGTCTATATGAATTAATTGTAAATATTCCACTGCCATATCCCTCTGAGTTGACAGTGAGATCACAATTTACCCTTTGTATAAAGTGTGTGTATGTGTGTAAAACTACTTTGACTTATGTTATTCATGCAACACCTAAACACTTATAAATACACTCGCTTTTTTTAATAATTTTTTTACTGAGGCACTCACGTGAAGGGAGCGTGCACAACTAATGCAATATTTGCATAATATGCAAATATTGCATGAGTTGTTGCGCTTATTTCATATGCAATGCATATGAAATAAGCGCTCCTCCCCATGCTCTCTCCGTCTCACTCAGTGGAGGAACAAGGAGGAGCTTGTGAGCATCTGTGTGAACCATTACTGTGAACTCAGGGAGAGAGAAAAAAAAGAACGGCTCCCAACCAAACGCGACTCGGTTCCCATCGTTCATGTTAATGAGCCAGTCAAAAGATTTGGGTCGTTCGTGAACGTCACAACTCTATGAACAATATGCATATTGGATATGCTGACTTTTGATCATTTGGTTGACTAAACAAGTTGACTTCATCAATACTCTCTGCTGTGTCTGAAAATAACTTCAAGTAAATCTAACCTTCCCTGAATAGGAAATAGTTAATTCGTCGTATTAGATAATTATTACTAATAATTATCAAGTAGATTAAATGTTTGGTACCACTATCATTTCCGGTAAAGTTAAAAGCTCAGCCACGCCACCCTGATTGAGAAACATAATGAAAAACGGAGTGAAACTTCAAAAATGCTCCTCTAAATAATCATGGGATAAGATAAAATCTGATTTGGTTCACATACACCTTACATAAAAAGGGTTAAAAGGAATTTTGATTTGATCAAATATGTCTGACTTATGCAGGAATCAACTCTTTTTATTTAACAAACATTATTCTACCAATTGCAAGTCTGCCTCAGAAGGTCCCAGGGCCTGGAACTTTGCTGGCACATAGATGGCATCCCCCTTAATGTGTGTAAAGTGTGCCAAGTTTGGTGTTGATAGTGAATACATTTAAGACTTCTTACAACTCCTAGTTGTTATTTCCTTCGGAAAACCAAAATTTTAGCTTTTTATCTCTGAACTTCAATTCATTTTCAGTTTCAAAATTATATTGTCCATATGCGTGCATACATATATTTGTCTTTAAGCTTCATTAGACTGAATAAAAACTAAACAATATCAACAATTACAAAAATCACACAGCAAATATTACAGTTAAAACAACAAAACAGGATGTTTAAGTGTGTAAATGACAATAAATGTCTTGAATCTTGAATCTAAATAATTGTTCACCAGAACAATTATCCAAAATGAGCACATATATACAGGTAATTAAATGAACTGTCACGGTCTGTCTGCCACGCCCACTCCACTACTCAATTCATCTGCCTTCACGGCTGTGCCGCATCAGGTAATTAGTGGAGGATACAAATTAGCCCTCCATTATTCACCTGGTGCCAGATTGTCTTAGCTGTTTCCTACAT
>OMKI01037243.1:0-12984 GCA_900302315.1 Phycis blennoides
TATTTGTGTGAGTATATAATGTGTATATGTGTGTGCGTGTGTGTGCCTGGATGTGTTTATATGTTTATGTAATCAATATGCTTTGTGTGTGTGTGTGTGTGTGTGTGTGTGTGTGTGTGTGTGTGTGTGTGTGTGTGTGTGTGTGTGTGTGTCTTTCAGTGTGTGTGTCTCTGTGAGTGTGTGTCTGTGTCTGGTTGAGTGTATTTATGTGTAAGTGTATCTATGTGCATGTGTCAGTCTCTGTTAGAGTAAGTGTGTGCTGTGGGGTTTTGAAAAGACTTCCATTTAGTTTTGTCAATCATCCGGTTGCTATCTGCTCTCAGGTGGATGGCGTGAAGCAGTGCTGTCTGGTGAGATTTGAGGACAACTCCGAATTCTGGGTTCTGAGGAAGGACATCCACTCCTGTAAGAAGACCAGCACTTTTTTCATTCTAGTCTACTCTTCAGAGTCACCTTTATTTTTATTTTTGTACAAAATGTTATTTTCTTTTACATGTTTTTAAACATCATGCGTATAGATTATGACTTCCGTGAGTCGTTTTTAGTCAATAGTAGTCGTCAAATCGTTTTTGAAACGATTGGGGAAACACTATTTCGGTGGGGAAACACTATTTCACACTCACACCCACACACACAAATTACTGAGCACTTCATATACAAACAACCGCAAGGTCTACACGTTCTACAAATACAACAACATTCGGGATTGCGATATTTTCATTTGAACACAATATAAAATGTTAATGTTGGTCTTTTGAAGTGTCACAACTCACTGACTGCAACTCTACGAATCCGCTCGTGACGAACCTGCGATTCCGTACACATTCTTTGGGCACAAATTATGCATTGAGCACTCGTGAAAAAATAATCAGCGAATACACTCTGAGGCAATCGGCCCCTCCGGGAGCAGTGGGCCAGTTCACAGGCCTGACCAGCAGGTGGCGCTGAACAGCCGGGGCACTCTTTAGTGTCACTTTCACAGTCAAAAAAACTGTCGCTCGCCTTATCGCTAAAATGAGCAAGAGAATGATGTCTGTGGACGAGACCATCTGTACTCCACTCTGTGTGTAAAGTTATTGTAACTTTTTGTGAAAAAGTGTGATTTAATGCTCCGTTAGAAGCTAGAAACGTCCTTCACGTTCGCCTACTTCCCATCCATAGCAGTCTCCTTTGTAGCGGCCTGTGGTCCTTTTCGTATGAGAAATGATCATAGGACCCATCAAAACGAAGAAGACCTCGATGAAACGTGTGAAGACGAATGTCACCTCCGCAGAGTTTGGTTCGGTTCTCTTTATGAGCTGTGGTAAACTCTCCAGAAGTAAAATCAATGGTGTCGCTAAAGTACTGGCTGAATCCATTAACTGGAGGAAAACAACATATGCACTCATATCTAAGCTTGTATATTTTTTTATCTGCCCACAAAGTTGTGTATTCAGTCACTAATTTAAGTATTTTGTTTACATTGTATATCCCTAGAATGTAAATGTGGGAATTAAACCTTTTAACCCTTTAAACCTCTTTTATTTTAGGTAAAGTTATTGTGCATGCAAATGCACAATCTAGATATTGCTTTTCGTCATATTATTCTTCTTCACACCAAATTTCTGCAATTAATGGAGGCTAAACGACTGAACCTCGAGATTTCATTCAAACTATATTACAAAGGTCTACTTCCGCTGTGCTATGTATTTTTCTTTTTTCTAAACTTTACACTTTTTGAGATATTTGCGATTAAAAATGCAAAAAACTCCTATAGTGATGGAGCCTAGCTTTCCATTGTTACGTTCGGCTCTGCTATTTGCCTTCCTGCAACTGGGCGGCATAGCTCCGTGGGTACAGCATGTGTTCCACAACCGTAGGGTTGGTGGTTTGATCCCCCCCTCAACTAAATTTATCTCAATGATTATGGGTATTCCTATGCACAAGTAATTCCTCACGTGGAATTAAGTTTTCTAGTTAATTACCATATGGTTTATATGCTACTTATGAGCTTTCTGTATATATTCAGACTCTTTATGTAACATAGGTCACAGATCTGGGCATGACAGAAAACATAGATTAATCACGACAACATAATACAATATCGACCATATTCATACAATCCTCCAGTAGAGAGTAAATATTGCTATACGATGAAAAATGGTTTCTTGTGAGACACTTTGGAGCCTGATTATGGGAAGGCACACTGGCAGAAGGGAAACTTTTAAATTGAGGGCAGCAATATGAAAGGATTAAGGTCTGTTATAAACAAAATGTCACCAAGTCAAATAAACGAATCTAGCCTACCCAATACCGAAGTCAGGCGATTTACATCACTGCAGTGTCAGACTTCTTGTCTCTAGCAGCGATACAAATATTCCTTGGAGAGAGGGAAGGGAGCTACCACTAGGTGCAAGGAGAATTTAAACAAATGCCTTTTATATCAACCAGTTATACAGCAAAGATAGGCTATCATTTGTGATATTATTTGGATACATTATTTTCCTCAACACTACTATATTAATTCTTCTTATATTTTTGCTTGCAACGAAAAAATATCCTGTGCTCGGCAATTGGTCACACTTATTAAAGTTTTCCAACTTTAGCAACCATTTGGCCATCTATGTGTTCCTGGGAATTGTGGTATAATGAATAATTAATAGTTAAGTTACTCACCTTCGCAATTGAAGATAGGCCTATAGCTGGACACTTATGGACATCTTTAGTGTAACGGATGAGTTTAAAATACATATATACAGGAGCTGCTGTGAACGGGAATGAGAAAGCTATGGACCGGAAGTAAATAAACACGAGGAATGTGGAATGGATGAACACTACATTGTGCAAGTAGTCTATTTCCACATAATAAAGTCACACTTAATCGTCACTTACTTATCAAGTCACTTAATCGAAAAGTTACAATAACTTAACACAGCCGAGCAAAGTTGAAATGGCTCGGTAACAGACATCCGTCTTGCTGACTTTAGCCGCAGCGAAAGCTGCTAGTTTTGTGCATAAAAGTAATACTGCAGTACCACAATACTACAGAGTACTTTCACCAGTATGTCGCCATCTACGGTTCAGGGTTGTGAACGGGCCGACTACTGCTGGAAATGAGCGCAGATTCTTCGGAGTGTACTTGCAGAATGCTCAACGCGAAATTTGTGCCGAAAGTGTTGGGATATCGCAGATTCGAAGCTCGCAGGACCATATTTGTTTTATCAAAATGAAGTTGTAAGGTATTCCAATAATAATTACCATGAATACCACTTTGTTGTATTTTTTTATTGTAACAGAGCTAAGATTTCTCCCCCACGTCCGCACACATAGCACCCACCAATTTCTTTCTGTATTTGGCCAATTCTTTTCTAAATTCAATTAAATGCAAATTGCTGTGGAATGGGCCAGGCTGGCGGCCGTTCTGTAATTCTCCAGAACTCACAGATGGCCGGTCCGCCCCGGTCGACATCTGTTAGAGTTATATACATGACTGTAGAGCACATACGACTTGCATGTAATGAGGACATTAAGCTGGCTATAACTACAGCGAGCTGTGCATAGCCTTCCCTCATTTCTGTTATTTGTTATTTGTTTTATCAAGGGAGGTTGTCGCTCATGCTTGACGACAATGCAGACGTATATAGGATTTCTTCCTACTTTTTTTACATTTATATGAAGGAAGTCTGGATGTTACATCTGCCAGGGAGGCCGGCTCTGGGTCCGGGAATTTCTCTAACAGTCCGGGAGAGTTGGCCTGCCTGCTACCCCGCTCCGGGCTAGCACGAAGCGTGTGCTAGCCTACATACTGCGCGGGCAGGTTGTCCAACTCGTTAAGTCTTGCTAAAATTCAGCTGGTGGGATGAAGTGAATTTTGAATGTGCAGGAGACACCAAAATCAATGAGTTGAATCAATATTCATGAATGAATGCGCTGCTCTCTCGATCTCCTTCTCTCATAGTCTTAATTTCCATCCTCTAGCCATCAACCTGTCTTTTCTCTTTCTGCTTCCTTCAATCTTTTCCTCCGTCTCTCCCCGCCAACATATCTTTTAGTTGCCGTCGGAGGGGAAGATGTTTGCTGTATATGTGATGCCCCGCCTCTCAAAGATCCACTCTTGAACTGTTTCAAATGTCGCCATAGTAAGTTAGCATTTAACATGTAGTCCTACTGTATAAATGTTGACCAAGCAAATGAGTATGTCCACGGTGAGTATCTTTATGGTTAGATGTCGCTTTGCATGTGCCTTAGCATGTCCATGTTGATCCCGTAAAGCTAGGGTTGTCAATTTTTTTCAAGAGGCATTATTGTCATGGTTGTTGAAATGATCTTTACATCCCGACAGCAATCAATAAATTAAATGCTCTGACGAGTAAAGAAAATATATCCGGTATATGTGGCTGTAGTAGTGTAGAGTAGATGGCCTCCCTGTTTACCTACCTGGCTAGCTGCACGCACGCTGCCCGTGCACTCATGACCGACCGGAGTCTTTCACAAAGCAATTGCTAAAGCTAGCAAGCTAGTTAACTATTTTGGGGATTGCCTTTTGAGGGAGGCCTGAAGGCAGGTGTGGGATTTGTTTGGTTGGATAGCACCTACTTTCAAAATCTTGTTTACTCTGGCTGGTTTCTCCAAATTATCTACCCTAGCTTTAATCATGTTAAAATGTTGCGACATTTCTTTTTAGCATGTTCCCTTACATGTAGTGAGTTAGCTTCTTTTTCTTGAAATGTTACAGGTTAGTGAAGTTAACATGTTTTTAAATGATGAAATCTGATGAATGAATGCCATCACAGTAAGTTGTCTCCTTTATCATGTTGGCAGACAGTAAGCTAGCATACAAGCTGGTAAGCTAGCGTCTTACCATGTTTAAATGTTTTCACAGTACAATGTCTTGGTAAAAGGTGAAGCGTACCAGATAACAGCAATATTGCTGTTGTCACTGAGGCTCTGAGTCTCTTTTTCTTTCCCTCCACCGAGAGTGAATGAACCCCACCGTTTTCTGTTCCATTCCAGGCTACCACCCTGAGTGTCACACTCCTGCCATCGAACCAGAAGCCGACTGCGACTCTTGGATCTGTCGGCAGTGCGTCTTTGCAGTGGCGACAAAGGTTAGCTGGTGCAAAAAAATTGTAAATGTCCACTGTATGTACAGTACATTATAATTATGTACTCCTGATCGATAATACTCATTCAGAAGAAAGGTGGGTGTTATACATGTATCTGGTTAGAAGTTAGTCTAAAAGTCCATTAAAAATCCTTAAATCACGGGCAGTCCAGTGATGTTGAGGCGAGATGTGAGTGTATTAGTTATTTTTCAATTAGTGACTCGCCATATCTCATTCTCTTAGCATTAACTCTAGCATCTGACCTAAAATAAAACAAGATGGACTACTATTCTCTGTATTAATTTCTCAACTATGTGCAATTTCCTCCATGGTTTTCTGAGTGCACATTGGAAGGGTCACTAGCCAATCACATCAGTTCAAATGTTGTGTTCCAGAGAGGCGGGGCCCTGAAACGAGGCCGCTTCGCCCGCCTCATGCAGTTCATGAAGCTGCGTTTGCCCTATCAGCTGTCATCTTTAGACTGGGACCCGCAACATCTGACCAATCAGCAACAATGTTACTGCTACTGTGCTGGACCTGGAGAGTGAGTTCTACAGTATACCGTACCTACATACAAGCAGGCTTGTACATCAACAAGAACAAGAAGGATAATTCATTTAAGATAACATTTGAGAAGTAAATTGAAAAAAATCTCCTTGAGCACGAGCTGGGTAGAGCTTAAGCACAGCCAAGAACACAAACAACATTTAACTTAATCTTGTGGGAAAACCCTTCCCTAAATGTCCCTATAAAGGCCAGTTTAAGGGAACACTTAATGATGTCAGCAGCTTTACTTCTCTATGTACAGTTGTGTCAGATGATCTGTGCAGGACGTGTAGAAGATGCTTATAATGCTAGTGGTGGGGGTTATGTTTTGCAGGTGGAACCTCAAGATGCTGCAGTGTGGAGGCTGTGGACAGTGGTTCCATGAAGCATGCACTCAGTGTCTGAGCAAGCCTCTTCTGTATGGAGACAGGTGAGTCACAGTAAGATGATTAACCAATAACCCGTCACCTCTCCTGTAGTGTGGGACTGGAGGGGTGATGACATGCAGAGGTTGCAACAATAACAGAAACCTGTGGACAAAAATAAGTGGTTGAAAATCTAACTGTAAAAAATATAATATTGTAAACTTAAACCAGGATAGTTGGTTCTACCTGTAGGCAACCATGAGCAAGATGTCCTAAGCCATACCTGTAATTTAATGACGCCTTTCTAAAGTTCATAGCAATTTGGCTTGGATAAAAGCATCAGATTACTTTAATCATTCAATATTACAGTTGCAGACAGCACAAAATTGAAATAAAGATTTTACCTCACAATGATGTCATCAAGTTCGGGCAGGTATGCGTTACTTTCCAATCAATAATTATATTAATAACACCCACGGTTCCCTGGTTCTCTAAGTACTCTCTACCACAAATCCAATTCCAAGGGATCAATAGACATGTTTAGTCTACAAATTCAATTTGCTTTTAGGTGTAAGTGTCCGCACAACGACTAAATTATGAAATGAAATAAAAACAAATCAAATATTATTTATATCCCAAAATCCTGTTTAAGTTTGAGTGTCTTTAAAAAATTATGTTTTTTTGGGGTTAAAACAATTTGTCTCCAATAGATTTTTTTTTTAGATGCGTCGATCAGAAGGTTCTAACGAGGCCAAGCTAGCCGTGAGTGTGGTGCTGTTTAGTTAGAGTAATGGATGGGGGCTTGACACCGTCCAATCAATACCAGCGGGGGAAACGCATCACTTCCTGCTGGTGCCAACTCTGCTGCTCTCATACAGGCTGCAAAACTGTGGCATGTCTTCTGACCATGATGAGTTCATTCATATTGTTCAATTAACAACATCTATCTTTCTCTCTTTCAATTCTCTTTCTCATGATAAATCAAAGACAGAATAGATAGAAAGAACATAATAATTTCTTTTATATATTCAGGTTCTTCACTCTCTTCCTATTTCACTCTTCAGTTTTTTTCTTTTTTCTTCTCCCTATCTCTCTCTCTCCCTCTCTCTCTCTCTCTAAAGCACTTACCCACACAACACAAGGATGTGCAGCTCTCTCTCTCTCTCTCTCTCTCTCTCTCTCTCTCTCTCTCTCTCTCTCTCTCTCTCTCTCTCTCTCTCTCACACACACACACACACTCCAAGGGTACAGACTGCTGATAGACAGAAGAGTGCACATATCAGCCCCACAAATCACAAAAAGCCAGGGGCGTGTGCATGAGAGGCGGGTAGGCGTGCAAGTCCGTGTCAGTTATAGTGATAGCTGGCGCATGTAATAAAAACCTAAATCTCAGTCGTTAATTTGCAATTGTCATTAAGCATCTGTGCGAGCCGGCTCTCTGACAGGCTGTTATCCTTTGAGGGCGGGATTACATTTTGATTAACAGCCGTGTGAAATGAGGCTGTGTTATGGCAGCGAGTGGCAGGCAGGTGGATTGATTGATTGATTGAGTCATGCGATTATGACATTATTGGAGTTGCACGTTGTATAATTTATAATATCTGCGAGAAGAGTAAAACAGAAACGAACGAAACAAACACAGATAGATAAGTAACAAATAATATTGAGCTCAAATTTTTTTTCTGGAATATTTGTTTCTATATAAATGAACTACAATTAATGCAACATTCATCAAGGAAAAGATCATATCTATGATCTCCAAGTTGTTATTCCATAATTATATAATGGGACAGTTTTAATTGCATGAGACAACAGTACAATTGGTGTATGCTCATTTAAGGTTATTTTATGGTGATTCATAAATGAGCTTAATTTGTGATGCACCTTTCGGCCAGGAATATGTTACAAATGTGTCTGAATGGTTAATATTGGCTCTCTGGTTCCCTGTTGACTGATGTTGTAATTATTGCCGCTGCTGTGTGTTGTGTGTCAGGTTCTATGAGTTCCAGTGTTCAGTGTGTGCAAACGGACCAGAAACCATCCAGAGACTTCCAATGACCTGGTAAACCCACACATATTCATAAATTACATTCACACATAGATATATTCGACAGCGTGATGTATCTAGGGGTGTATTGACTAAGCACTAATCAGAAATAATCGGTAAGAAGAAATATTTATATGAATTGTACACAAAAAACGAAATAAAGATGATTTTCACGTCGCTCCTCTTTTCGTCTTTGTCTCATGTCTCCACTGAAAGCTGTTCTGTGTGCTGTCTAAACGCAGGGTTGACTTGGCCCATCTCGTGCTCTACCACCTCTCCCTGTGCTGCAAGAGGAAGTACTTTGATTTCGACCATGAAATCATGTCCTTCACCAACGAGAACTGGGAGTCTCTGCTTCTCGGCGCGGTATTTCTATTTCCTTACCAGTGCCATGATGAAATAATATGAAATGCTGGCAACCATTTTGTCTTTGGGACTTAAGCTTTTTAGCGACTAATGAAGAGAAAATGTTGTCTTTAAAACAATACAAAATGCTTATGGTGCATTTTTTGGAGTGTCTGGGGTGTTAATGTTTACATTTTTGACTAGGAAAGACAAGCATTATAATTTTCTTTCATCTTTTGGGCAGTTAGAGATGGGAGATGGGTCTGTTAATGGGAACTCTAAAGTTTCCACAGTACATGAAACACGAGGAAAGATATTAAAGAGGATGAGTATGGTTTGTTTGCTGTAGGTTTTTGGATAAAACAGCAATGTAAGTCCGATTATTTCCCATTAATTCTATGGGCTATGGTTACGCAGAGATACTCTGGATTTACACCTTAATACACCTGAATGTGTACAGTGTACTGTAACAGTAAATTAACCGTCACAAAGCCTAAACCTCTAGGGTTTTGATCAGATACATTTTGTGCAATTATCAAATTACATAAATAACGTAATAAGTACACTGTCATTCTATGTAATTACGTATTATCAAATCACTTCATCGACTTCATCAACTTCATTTAAAACGGATATTAATTTCTTAAAATACACAAACAAATATTTATACCAAATTAGCTTTTCATTCAGAAATATCCAAACATACACAGATATAGCTGTGTAACAGCATCTCTGATTGCTGTCTACGGTGTGTGTGTGTGTGTGTGTGTGTGTGTGTGTCATTGATTCTGGTTCTGTTCCCCAGCTGTCTGACACGCCAAGACAGGACCGCTGTCACAACCTGCTCAACGCCCTCAACTCCCACAAAGACAGGTGAGACCCGGTGCACGCCGGGGAGAATCAATGCAGGCAATGCATTGATGGCATCGCACGGTGATTGTGGAGCACCATTATCCATCGTCGCATTGCTGGATCTCCACACGTCTCCATCAGCCATTTTAATTACAATTTGTATTCCTTTATCACACTTACTGAATTCATTGTATTGTGTCATTGTGTTCATGTGTTTATGTTATTCAACGTTTCCGTGTGCGGTGCGTGCAAACTACACAAAACTGTGCAGACCGTACTAACCTAGACATGATGTTTGAGATTGTTTGTTCATTGTTGAGATGAAGACGGGCTAGATGACAGCTGTTGGTTAGGAATTCAGATATGATGCGGCAGAGAGGGTTTGTTCAAAACTAACAATAAACATGGACTTGGATTTTCTTTGCTGGCAGCCACTTTAAGAGAAGATAAAGATTTACGTTGCTGCAGAAACGTTCTTAACAGAGTAAAGAGACCGAAACAGGCAAACAGATATTCAAAGATCAAATATTCTGCACAGTATGGAGCTTTAAATTTTAATTTATTTATTTAAATGTACACAAATTTATGAATATTTGATTGCTTGATTGCTTGTTTCGATGTGACGAAAAGCAAATTGCTGCACCGTGAAGTCACTTTAAACCTACAAACTGTATGATTAATCCTAATCAATTATCATTCATTGAAAACCACTAAATTAATTGATTGAGAGAATTTGAACGTTCTGCTTTGATGTTTCCCCCCAGATTCGTGTCTGGGAAGGAGATCAAGAAGAAAAAGTGTCTCTTCGGGCTCCAGGTACGAGCCCCGCCTCCTCTCGTGTCTGATTCATCACCGCTCATCACCGACCCGCCCGTCAACATCACACACAGGAGAAGGTGAGAGAATGGACGTCATCTTTCCTTCCCTCAGAGCCCTCGGGGGCGGGGGTTTAGTGATGAACATGAACAACGATCTGTGTTCTTGTTCTCATTAAGGACTTAATGCTCTACTGTCGTATATATATATATCTACTGTCACCCTTACAAGAAATAATCATTTTAACATTCTTATGCGTGTTCATGCACATCCATCCCTGTGCATGCTCATGTGCTCTTTTACACACACACACACACACACACATGCACACACACACACACACACACACACACACACACACACACACACGCACACACACACACACACACACACACACACACACACACACATGCACACACACACACACCCACACACACTGATGCTCACTTCTTTGGAGAAGGATTGGGGTTCGACAAAGACAAGGACAATTCTGTCACTGACATTTTTCTAGTTATACAAAGTGACAGCACAAAAATGTCTGAAATTGCCCAAACGCAAGGTGAATTTATGACTGACGTGTTGCAAGAATAGGACTTTTTCTTTAAACAACAGAGCTGAACATTACGTCACGCATATTACAGGACGGCTAGGCTAGTGGTGGCTCAGCCGCTGGGCTGTTTGACTCCTCGCCGAAAGGTTCTGAGTTCGAAACCCCAATGTCCAGAGTCTGTGTCCGTAGCCATCCGGCAGCAAAATGCCCTAACCCCTCCCTGCTCCGTCACGCCACAGATCTAAATGTATGCAATGAAATGAAACGCATTGTAAATGGCGGCAGATAAAAGTGTGTGCAAAACAAATGAACGGTAAACAGTGACAGGAACGTAAAGGCAGGTAGGTCGTTAAGGTAACGGGGTCTGACAGACAGGTGCAGCTCGTTAGTGGCTTGGTTCTGAGCGAAAGGAACGACATCATCGTCTGAACGCCAGGTGTTCAACACCTCATCCAACACACTCCAACGTGCTGTACTGCTGCCAGCTATCCACCAGAGACATCACCGTCTCTGTTTCTCTCTCTCTCTCTCTCTCTCTCTCTCTCTCTTTCTATCACGGTTGGTGTCTCAAATCCCCTTCCATCTCTTTCTGTCTGTCTTTATCTGAAATCTGTTTCTATTTATGTGTCTGTATACATGCTCTCTCTCTTTCTATTCCTCTGTATCTTTGACTTTCTTCCCCTGTCTCTCTCTCTCTCTTCCTCTTTTTAGCGCGCTCTTTCCCTCTTTCTCTCTGTTTGTAGGTGTGCCTCTATCACTCTGTCTGTCGCTCACTACCTTTCACTGTCTCCCCCTTGGTGCACTTGGCCTCCCTTTGTCTCCATGATTCTGTCTCTCTCCCGCTCTCTGTGGTGAAAGGGAGGTGCTTCACGGGGATGTGCTTATGTTATGTTATTTATTGTTTTCATTTGTATGTGTGTGTGTGTGTGTCTGTATGTGTGTGTGTGTGTGTGTGTGTGTGTGTGTGTGTGTGTGTGTGTGTGTGTGTGTGTGTGTGTGTGTGTGTGTGTGTGTGTGTGTGTGTGTGTGTGTGTGTGTGTGTGTGTGTGTGTGTGTGTGTCTGTGCATGAGTGTGTGTGAGAGCACGCGTCAGAGTGCGTGAGTGTGTGTCTGTGTGTGTGTGTCTGGGTGAGAAGGACACTGTGATAGAAGGCTACAGACAGTGACCTGCGTATGTGCTGGCGTAGTAGCAGCACGCGTGTGAGGCGAGCGCATATGCACTCGCACGCGCGTGCCTGCGCACGTATGTAATATATATGTGTCTGCAACGTTTGAATATAAATGTATTAATACCTGCAGAGTAAATGTCTATCGAAATGGTCTTGTCAATCAATCAGCGTCTTGGCCAGACAGATCCTGTCTGCCTGTCCCAACTTGTTGTCCATCTCCTGTTGAGCCTATCACGGCATAGATGGCTCTCTACTGCCCCCTATGTTCAAAACGGTGGCGTCAGTGCATTGGCAAGAAAAGTACCGCCTGTAATGTTTTAATATCCTTTTCAACCTCACGTCAAATTTCACAATATCCTTTAGAGGTGCTATGTCATCCCATAATAGTGTATTGCATAAATGGCAAATTGTCGTAGCTGCTAGGGTGCTTGAATCCCAGACAAAATGTCCTGGGTTTGAGCCCAATGTCCGCAGTCTAAAGGGAGATGGCTAAAGCCTACACGCCTGTTAATAACATGTATTTAAAAATGTCATTCACTCCATTCAATCGTAATGTTTAAAAAGAGAATGTTTAGAATCAGAATGTTAGAATGTTTAGAATCAGGATGTTGAGAATGTTTAGAATCACAATGTTGAGAATGATGAGAATCACAATGTTCAAAATTACAATGTTTAGAGTGTCGGGAGTAATACATTGTGATTCGGTGATTCAAATTAAAATCTCTACATCTGCATTTGAACAGTGTGTTCCCTGGGGCTCTGCGCGTGTCTACGTCACGTGTGTGGCTGACTATTTATACATCATATTGGTACCCATGAATACTCATTGTACTGCTTCCTCCTACACTACGTCCAGCTTCTCCCACAAACACACACACTAATCCTGAAACAATAGGCTTCATGTTGCCCCCCCCCCACCCCCTGATGGTAATATGTCTGTGTGTGTGTTTGAGTGGATGTGTGTTTGTCTGTGTGTGTGTGTATGTGTGTGATTTTGATTTGTTTGTGTGTTTGTCTGTGTGTATGTGTATGTGTGTGATTTTGATTTGTTTGTGTGTTTGTGTGTGTGTGTGTGTGTGTGTGTGTTTTTTATTTTTTTGTGTGTTTGTGTGTGTGTGTGTGTGTGTTCTAGTGTGTGTGTGTGTGTGTGTTGTATTATAGTGTGTGTGTGTGTGTGTGTTGTGTTATAGTTTGTGTGTTATAGTGTGTG
>OMKI01037244.1:12331-23676 GCA_900302315.1 Phycis blennoides
AAGACCAGAGCACTGATGTAATGTACTGTAATGTGATTATCAGCCAGTAACACAGTTCTGTGGTGCCTCTCATTATGTCTGTAATCACTCAGGCCCATCGTTTAATCGCTCTATTTCTCTCCATCCTCCTCTTTCTCTCTCACAGACACACACACACACATTCTCTCTCTCTCTCTCTCTCTCTCTCTCTCTCTCTCTCTCTCTCTCTCTCTCTCTCACCATCTCACTTATACACACTCAACCACAGGCAAACACTGGGATTCTTGTCTGGACCTCAAGAAAATAGAACACACGGCATAGGAAAACAGAAATAGAAAGATGGCTGTACAATATTGGCCTTGTTCCATATATTTATGTAGTGTATTTTGTGTGTGTGTGTGTGTGTGTGTGTGTGTGTGTGTGTGTGTGTGTGTGTGTGTGTGTGTGTGTGTGTGTACAAGCAATGATGTGTGTGTATAAATGGCAGAGGAAGACCGGGTGAGTAAGAGAGTGTATGTTTGTGTTGCAGGAGAATTTATAAAAGGTGTAACTGTTTCCCGTCTGCATACTACCCCAAACATTACGCAAACTCATGCACGCAGTTATTGGGGAAATAGCTGCGGTTCACTCCTTGACCCTGGCAGTCAAAGTTGAGCTGAGTAGCTGAGTACTTCTTCAACACAG
Source organism: Phycis blennoides (assembly GCA_900302315.1). NCBI lineage: Eukaryota > Metazoa > Chordata > Actinopteri > Gadiformes > Phycidae > Phycis > Phycis blennoides. The sequence goes on from OMKI01037244.1 coordinate 12,995, forward strand.
TAGGGCATGCCAGTAACCACTCTCGTTGTCTAAATAAGCCAAACACTAATAAGAACACTAGTAATAAACGGTGGAAGAATAAACGGAGAAAATAAAGAACACCAACTGCCTCGTGGCTGCGGTGATCCCTTTAATGCCACGCTATGAGATAAAAGCGAGGTGCAAGTGATTTGTTCGATGCGCCACCTACAGTAAATGCAAAAGGTCACGTTGAAGTAACGCAGCGCTGTGCTGGCCTTGGCCTTTTCATGTCTGTTTATTTCAGGTTCCTATTCCCTTTGTCTGCCCTTCTACATTCTTTCATGTGCTTAGCCAATTATGGTTCCTGTTGCATCCTCTATTCCGAGCATGGTTTCTTTTTAGGACTACTATTCATATAATCTAGCCTACTTTAGAAATTTGTATCAGCAAAACCCTCGGCCACTGTAGAAATAATTATTGAGTCTAATCCGCATCTACTTATTATAGAGAAAGTTATTTTAACCTCATGCCAATAAGTTGCCACAAAAAGCTAAATATAATACATCCATGAGACTATATTGTCCATCTCAGTGGCATATCATCTTCGACCCAATCTTTTTCCACTCATTTGATCTTGAAGAGAATTAGGTCAAGTGTTGAAAAGCGAAAACGGATGAAAACAAAAAAAAAACATTCGGGTTAAAACATACAGACGGTAGAGCAGAGTTTTGAACCCATTTCGCGAATTTACGTTTCAGAAGCATTTAGAATGAAATCATGAGATATACTTTTGTCCTGAAACAGAATGAGAAAAACTCAAAAGCGAACTGTGTTTTTTTTTAAGTGTTGGAAATTGGAGAAGTCACAGAAATTTACACAATTGCACAATCTTTACCGCACTTCAGAGTCACACACACACACGCTCGAGTTATCAGCAATAATACAACTATTCGCGCACATCAAAAAGCAATGCACTTAATTTGTATACTATCCTATTGATAAAACGTATAGGCCTAGTAACATTTAGGGGAGGTAAGATCCGCACGGGTGTGTAATGACACTTTTATTAGCATCCTACTACAGCCAAGGACTATATCCAAACTACACAAACCAAAACGCAACGTTGAGAGTAAACGACCTTACCACTCAGCGTAGAGTCCACGTGAACGAGCAAAAGTGCCCAAATCGCGACATTTAGCAAAAAGTCCATCTTTGACGTTTGATCAGAGAGCGAAGAAGAAACCCAGCAATTGCTGACTCGCAGCGCTTTTCTTTTGCTCATCTCCGTTGGTGGCGCTCGGCAAGTCAATAATCCCTTACTGTACAGTGCAAACACTGCAAACGCCGGATCTCTAGGCTATTGATGTGTGGCCCTGTTGGAATGAACTCCGCCGCTCTGCCTTGCCTCTTAAATGAAGTGCCACGTGTTACCGACCCTCAGCGGACGACGACGCTGACTCATTCGTGTTCGTCAGTTCGCAGTCAGGCACTATGACGCGCACAGTCCACACAGGCAGTTAGGGCCGTCGCTAGCAATTGAAAACATCTGGGGCATCCCAGAAGTCAGGGCCGTCGCCAATTTAAAACATCTGGAGAAGCCCCAGAAGTCAGGGGCGATTCTAGGTTCTGACTTTTGATGGGGCCACGTGGTGGGGTGGGGGTTGGTATTGGGGATTTTAAACATCGTAGATTTGAGGACGAAACGATGGGGTGGGCTAAGGCAAGCTACACCAAAAAAGATCTAGCTTCGCCACTGATTTTCATCATTATTATGGTGGGTTTTTTTTATTTGACGGCAAAGACATAAGGCATAACATGACTTAAAAATACTTTGCAGTCGTTTTTGTAGTCCGATTATGTGTTCGCTAATGATGTGTTCTCATTCATGCAAACGGACTTAATGAACTATGCAATGGCCCTGCGTATTATAAAACGAAATTATTAACGATCGATTAAATGTAGTACCTATCTGCTCGGTAAACCAGTTTTTTTAAGGTTTTAAACAGTTAAAATAGGAACACGGCTAGGATTCTTAAGTATGCCCGGGGTGCTTTATTTGACTTCCAGTAGGTTACATCATGTCGGATATGAAGGGCTACATAAAATGAGAGTGCGTGTTGCTGCTGTGTAATGTTTACATTAAGCCACATGGAGACGCTGTTGACCAAACATAAAGAAAAGGCACCCCGTAACATTTGTGCATAGGCCTATTGACTTGATCACTAAGGACATTAGCTGCAATATCAATTGGTACATGACACCAGGAACATTTAAACTTTAATCAGACAAGAATGTAGGTTATTACAGGGAAAATGTAGTGTTAGTGTCTTACATAGAAAAGTAGTGGAGAGCAGAGCAGTCAACGATGACACACATTTCTCTGACAACATCTGAAATCGTACCTTCCTTTTAAAGTTTTGCTGTTATATGTGTGAGATTGCGCACTACATAGCGAATACATTAGGTATCGAAAATGATGGTGTTGACTCACTGCCTCACCAAGAGATGCAGCCCCGTGCAATTGGAGGAACGACACGAGCCATCTGATTGGCCAGACGCAACCAGGTCTCTGACGGCGCAGAGGCTGAACGTCGACCAGCGCTGGCAGCATCGTCCCGTATCGTCGCAGAAGAGAGGTGACCAAATGTTAGCTTTCTAGTGGGCTTAAAAATGCGTCATATGGACTATTTTTTCATTGTATGACTGTAGTTTAGGTCCACAAAGAATAATGACACCGCTGTCTTGTCGGCTGTAGTTCCCGCTTGGTTAACGTCTCATGCACCGCTAGCTAGTGTGCCTTAGCATGTTAGCAGTAGCAGGCGCTTGTCAACGGTGTGGGTGCTAAGTCCGCTCCGCTAATGTTAGCCTGCCGGTTAGCTTGTTGTGGTGTCGTGGAGTCACTTCAGTCATACTAATCCCCAACAGGCGTATCGCTCTGTATTTATAACACACATGTCTTCGGGATACGATACGGTCAGGGAAACACACATGACGCTTCGTGGCTCCTAAACCGCTGTGTTCTTGAATCCTTTTGACAGCTCCGTGTCCACGGAGATATGGAGACCTCAGGGAGGATCGCGACCACACCGGACACCCTGGAATTCACTGTGGAGAACGTGGAGAAGGTTGGTGTTTTGGTTTCGGTCTTGTATCGGGAATGACTCATCAGATAGCAACTCATGTTATATGTTATAATATTGTAAACGTCTATGTGTCGTCGTCATGCAATGATTGAAATCCAAACAGGATTTATTGCGTTTGTCATCACAGCAGTGCGGTCATCATCATCATCATCATCATCATCACCACCACTAAGGGCCAGTCATAGTAGAATTATATTAATGATTCCAAGTGGGTGCCGATTAAGTAGAAGGAGTGATGACAAAGCCAAAGATGGCATATGAAAAGCCATATCCAACCCATTGACTCGTTCCCCTTTCGGTTTCTAATAAATGGTCTGCTTGGTTTGATCGGTTTGCGCTGCCAACCAACTTGTGACTGACTAAATAGGTGCGCAACGTACACGGGCGAGCGTGCGCCGTGCCGCCCTCGGCTGTCGCTGGTGTGGCTGCCAGGTTGCTGTGATGAATCTCCTTGTTGCTGGGTGGCCACTGTCTGTTGCCGAAGGGGGGGAGGAAAGACAACAGGGGGATGGGGCGAGGGCGAGTAGAGGTGTTTCTGCGGAGGAGCACATCAGATTTGATTAGAGGGATTGGGGGGATAGTTCGGGTGCAACGGAATTAAAAGCTTGAAAGGTCTTGAAAGAGAATGGAATACAACGTGTTTGGCTTTTGCCCTGCTATTCCTCATTCCGTTGTAAATACAAGTCGGAGATGTGGGCTGTTTGTATTGAACTCGCTGTGACGGTAAATACAGTGTCATTGCTAGCATAACAGCTATAGAGTATAAAACTCCAGGAATATAAAAAAAAATGTCAATGTCAATTGCTTTGATCATCTCAATTTTGTTCGATTTAAATCATGCAATTCAGAAAATCTATGTGTTTAAATGAGGATCAGACAGTACTTTTCTCCAGCTGTCAATCAATATTCTCCACAATCTTATAATTAAACACATTCACCCTCATGGTAGTCTTTTAAATTATGTTATCTGTAAATCCTGTTTTGTGATTCCTTCTGAGCAAATTAAGTAATCGAGAAGCAAAAAAACATAAAATGAGGTTTTGTATGTACAAGAGACTTGTCTAATCCCATATCTATTACTAACTTGAATGGTGTCTTCGGGGGCTTTTATCTCCGCAACAGTCTCCTTTTTTCCCTAATTTCTTTAACTTCATTATCGCAGTTTATGTTAAGAAAATTGGGAGCTGTTGTTCAGATCAATATGTATGTGTCTACACAGCAACAGAATGAATCGGCTATTGCATTGATTAAGAAGTCAGGCATTATTCCTTTGGTAAGTGCTGAAGTCCTGTCCTAACATCAGAGTCTGAAATGAATCAAAATTAATTTCATAAGCAGACAGATAGTGTCATTGAACCAACACCTGTTAACAAGTTAGCGTTTGATGTCGATTTGATTTGATCTCGATCGTCAAAACAAACTGGATGTGTTAATGTCGTCTCGGCTAAAAATAGAAAATGGATGGTGTTTCAAAAATAATCAACAAAGGCCTTTATTGTACATTACGAATGATGTAAAGCTCCTTCTGAAAGCACTTGGGAGTCTGTGACGCAGTTTGTCCACAAAGCTGTTCATCATAGCATGCCGGTGCTTAACCTTTTAGAGACTGAAGGGTAGTAAGAAAAAAGCCTTAACCCGCTTCAGCGGGGTCTGAACGAGTCTGAGAGTCTTAGCATCATGTCTTATTGTTTTGTTCTCGTCGCCACTTGCCAGCTAGTGGGTAGCAGGAAGGTGTGCCACACGCAACAGTCAAAACAACTCGAGATGTGAAGCTGCATCGTAACACTGACAAAATGTGCTTCCCATCCGTTGGCTGGTGGTGGTGGTGGTGGTGGTGATGGTGGTGGTGGTGGGGGGGGATAAATATTCTTGTTTTGGAATGACACTTTTCATGGAAATTCTTGAAATGTACTGTGCAGCCGTGCCCAGCATGGGGGCACACAGAGATCTCAGGGAACACATGTAGACACGTTGTGTGGTTGTGGTGCTGGATCTGATGGCCCCTGGCTCTGGGTGGCTGTTCAACTCGAACAAAGCTCTTTGTTTGGACTTGGGTTTTTTTTTTTTTTTGTCTCCATACAATACTACATTGTATTTTATACTGCACCGTCTGTAGCATTTATAGTGATTGGGAAAGTGCACCCAGGATGACCCACAGTGGACCACAATTTACGTGCTGCTTTTACACTGGTGCTGGACAGTAGATGTGTTGTTTTGAAATCTCGATAAAATACAGGTGCTGTACCCATGTGGGGATTTGGACACAGAGTAGATGGTGCTGCTGCAGGTTTAGAATACCAAGTGGAGAGAGAAAGAAGGGTTCATGTCGTCACCACCACCAAACGTTAGTACAATTCTGTACTGAACACGCCAATCGACCTGCAATGAAGTATTGCCATCCCATATGAATAAATTAATGCATGAATGAAAGGTTAGAAGACCCTTGCGGGTAAAAGGAGAGGGGAGAAATGGCCTCTCACTGTAAGGCTTGCAAACGCAGCATGTTTCCCAGCTTTGTCGTCCTATTGATTTTCGTAGAGACTAAAAGAGTGGGAGGCAGTGGGTGATCATGTCTATTGATTGAGTGGCAGTAAGAAATCAGTCCTCAGGGCGACGTGCAGAAAAAAACGTGCATCTTTTAATTCCAAGCTCTTAACGACTGTTGACGACTTTTCTATAGTTGCTGTTGAAACGGTTCTATAGATGACTGTTTGATACACACTGCTCAAACAGTTCTTTGCAGGCTGTTGAAACAGTTTGAGTCGCTTGCAACTCGGTTCCGACAAAAATCTCAGAATGTGTCACCCTTGGCAACAGGGTGTTCCTTTTAGCGTCTGTCTCCTGCCGCCTGCGCACACACACACACACACACACACACACACACACACACACACACACACACACACACACACACACACTCTCTGATGTAGCTCTCAGAGGTCCTTCATTAGAGCAGATCTCCCCTCCTACAGTATACGGAGAGAGAACAGGGCTTGTATACCCCCCCCCCCCCCACCCCCACCCCCTCCCCACCACCACCACCACCACCACCACCCTGGTGATGCCCCTATAGGACAGCCAGAACCAGGGGCTGACCTCCCATTAGGAGGCTGACATTGAGCATTAGCTGTGGTCAACACATGGCCCCAGGGAATCGCAGTCGTGTGCCATCACCTGCCGTGCTCATACATACATATGTACATAATATACGTCCATGCCTGGTGGAAAGTGTGCTTTCCAGAGTGCGTTCTGGATATTTGATATTTGGAATGATGATATTTTGTCATAATATATTATAGTCTATCACAGGTTGGTAGACTGTCGCGCTGCGCATCAGTGACGACGCCAGAATATGAATTTGTATGCCTCCGCCTCTCACCCACTCTTGACATGTAGTCCTCCGACCATTTTTGAAATGTTTTTGTTAATTGCCTCGCTGTGTTTGCACAGCTCATGGGCTAGACAAGTTATTTTGGTCCTCCGAGGCTTGGAGTGCCTGGTGCGTGGCAGCCTACTACACTGTGATGTGAGAGAAGCAGATGGTGTATCTGCTTCGGAGCAGAGAGGCCGGTATGGAGGGGGGGGAGACAGAGAGAGGGATGCTGTTGTATACCTATAGCATCCCCCCCGCCCCCCCCCCCCCCCCCCCCCTTTGCTCCCCTGTGTTGTGTAAAAAGGGTGTGGAGAGGGATTGATGGTGACCGTGGACCATTCCTGCCTCAAGCGAGCCTCTCGCATTGGTTCATCTAGCAGGTGAATTGGTTCCCATCCGTGGAGTCTCGCCAGTTGAATGGCCCATTGTGCGCGTGCAACGCAATGTGTTGCACATTTTTGATTTGAGTCTTATTTTTTTGCCTCTCGAAAAACCAGACCTTAACTTAAACGAATGAGCCTTAAGGGAAAAGGAATCCGAGGCCAAAACCTGTTCTATTTCCTCTAAATGACTACATGTGGACATTTTTATCTCCCCGTGCTTTATTATTAGTCCCAGCGAGGATAAACTAAAGCAAACATGAACTCTGACGGATCCGGCGTGATGGGGTGTGGGTGGGGATAACAGTGCGTTGCAGTAATGATCCACTGGTCCTTTGATGCCAATGATCACAGGTCTGACGCGCAGAATGTGATCCGAGCGGTGACTCGATGAACGCCCGCACTCCTCTGCTCTTCCATCTCCCTCCTAATCTCGGCCCAGCCTTAAGCGCTATCGGGTTATAATGACCTGCCGACGGGCTTGTTAAAAAATACTTTTTTTTTTTTTACCTCAGGCGAGTGTCGTTGCCATGACGCCGCTCTCGGTACAAGAAAGTGAACATATTCTCGATTAGAATTTTTTTTTTCTGCACGCGTGAGCAGGGCAGACGACGGGCGGTGGGCTCGCGGCCGTCTTGTCTGCGCGCCCCGTGCACCCTGGCCCGCGTCCCCCTGGCCCGCGTCCCCCTGGCCCGCGTCCCCCGGGACTACACGGCTGGGTCCACCTCTGCAAACGCAATCGGCTCCTGAGGCACAGAGCCCCGACGAGAGTCGGCCGGGGCTCGTACGGAAACGCGCAAGCGCCTAACGACGGCAGGGCGGCGGCGGCGGCGGTGGCCATGATGGAACTACCCCCGACCCCACCCACCCACCCGGCCGCCCATAGGAACACGGTTCTGTCCCAAGCGCTCATTGCCGTTTCGTCACTGCGTCCGTCGGAGCTGAGGGGTATTAATGTGCGCGTCGCCATGATGCCGGTGTCGGAGAGGGAGCAACGGGTCGAAACGCCGTCGGGTATCAAAAGAATGGATTTTGGACGTTTGTTAACATTGAGCGACAAAGAAATATGAGTTGGGCGGTCGAGGCTTTTCTCATCACGAGAGCTTCAAGGTCATATCTCGTTCGACGGGAAGGTCAGGGCGGACGGTCGCGTTTCGTTTTCACGACGATGCAACACCTTCTGAATGAGGATGGACGCCGGTCATATCGAATGTAGTCCAGCCCTAGAATTAGTCTCGCCCGGTTGGCTGGTCGGCCTGCCAGCTAAGGTGTCAACAGAGATTAAAGCCCTAAGAGGTGGCGAGAAACGCCGTGTCGGGTGTTCAGAAAGAGAACACGAGGCTACAGTATGTGAAACACCTCCTTACAGGAATTCACAGGAGTTCACACAATGGACGGATTTCAAGGGGGAACGAACCAACTGTAAACTGAGCCCTTCGATTGACCAAGTGGGGCGTTTATGGAGCAGAGAAAGAGCATTCGCGACGTGTTCATCTGTACACTAGGCAAAATGAAATGAACTGTTGATGAAAAATAGATGTCTAGATGAGACAGAGAAGCAGAGTGCTGATACGTCTTTCAAAAATGCACATCAGTGAGTGATGAGAGAGGTTTGAGCCGAAGAGACATGGGATGGAAAGGCACAGAGAGAGTATGGGAGAGCAAAGAGATTGAGGAGGAAACATCTATAATTAGCATCTCGAATCCAGCCATGACAGAAGAGTGATTTCTCTCTCTCTCTCTCTCTCTCTCTCTCTCTCTCTCTCTCTCTCTCTCTCGGCTCGTCTGTTTCCCGGTGGCCTGTACTCATCAATTCCGCCGCCACTGTCCCTTCCAATAGTGCACAGACATGCAGCCTTTCCAGTCGCAGACCTCTCTGTCTGCCATGGTCATGTGTATTGACCGAGCATGGCGGGCATGAGGCTGCTTTCCCTGACTGTGGGCCCACATCTAAACGCCAGTCCTGCTACTCCAGACAACCAAGGATGATAAAACGAACTCTGTGGATCAGAATTCGATTAGAATAATATTTTGTGCTGTTTACTTCTTTTGGAATGCTATTTTTGTATTGGTAACTGGTACTTATTTTGACATTACTTCACGCCACACACACACACACACACACTCCCGTCCCCTCTAGGTTTGTAACCATAGACCAAAGGGAGCTGGAAAAAAAACCCATCTGTTTTTCTTTTCCAAATGTTCAGGCGCTCCACCAGTTATACTACGACCCCAACATAGAGAACAAAAACCTGGCACAGAAATGGCTGATGCAGGCCCAGGTCTCCCCGCAGGCCTGGCAGTTCTGCTGGGCCCTGCTCAGCCCGGATAAGGTATGTCTCACGCACGCGCACACGCACAATCACACACACGTAAACACACACGTTAACGCACACACGCAACACGCGCACAGCAATCACGCAACACATGCACAGCAATCACATGTACGCACGACCAAACATACGTTCCCTCTTTTCATGTGTACCTTTTTAATTCTGTACTCCCCGACACGTCCTGGTCTCCCAGGTCCCCGAGATCCAGTACTTCGGGGCGAGCGCCCTCCACACCAAGATCTCCCGCTACTGGGGCGACATCCCCACCGACCAGTACGAGTCCCTGAAGAGCCAGCTGTTCTCCCAGATCGCCTGCTTCTCCTCGGGCTCCAAGATGGTGCTCACCCGGCTGTGCGTTGCGCTGGCCTCGCTGGCGCTCAACACCATGCCGGAGGCGTGGCCCGGCGCCGTGGCCGAGATGGTGCGCGTGTTCCAGGAGGAGGGCGGCGGGGCGGACGGGCGGGCCCGCTGCCTGGCGCTGCTGGAGCTGCTCACCGTGCTGCCCGAGGAGTTCCACACCAGCCGCCTGCCGCAGTACCGCAAGGGACAGGTAGGGGGGGCGACGATCGGCACGATCTCAAAACGGTGGCGCGTTACCGCGTCGCGTCCGACGTCAGTCATCCGCCCGTGAGCCGAGGCGCGCGGTGGATGACGTGAGATGTAGGGACGCACTTTATCAGCGGGGTGTTGTCGCGTGAAGGGCCCACCACCGGTGCACTGGTACCGGTGGTACTGGAAATGCTTTACATGTAATGAAAAAAGCGAACGCGATGGCGTCGGGCGGTCGCAGCGCACAGAACGGAAACGCTTTGCATGAGAGGGGAAGCTGAAGCGGCGTCATTATCTCACTGACCGCCGCGTGTGTGCGTGTGTGTGTAGCGGAAGCGTAATCCTCCTTATTGTCTCCTCGTGTGAGCGCGACCCGCAGCGGGAAACGCCGCTAAATGGCGTGTTGTTCAAAATGAATGCTCTGTACCCGGACCGATTGATTTCAGCCGCGGAGTCTTTTTCTGACCCGAGCGCCCCGGGAACGGCGCCATTGTCATTATTGATATTATTATTATTTATTATTATTATTACTATTGATGTTGTTGTTATTAAATGGTGTAATTTTCCGCTTCTTAAAACGGTTTTATTCAAACAGAACTGAAGAATATCTTAATGAAAAACGAGTGCTCTTCATTTCAGTCCTGGCTTCTTTTTATTTATTTATTTATTTATTTTTGCCACGTCCCTAACCGCGTAGCCTAGCCAGATGACGAATACACCCGGCTGTACACACAAACAACGACAACAAAACAAATCTGTCGAGCGCTAACGTTAGCATGCAGAGCGGTAAAGGCCAAATCACACTTCTGCGTCCCGCGTGCACGCAAAGACCTACGATGAACAACCTGCGATTACGTAAAAAAAAAAGACACAGGCAGTCCTCCGAGCGGGCCGCCCCCCCCCCCCCCCCCCACCCACCCACCCACCCACGCACGCCGCCCCC
>OMKI01037249.1:1855-23422 GCA_900302315.1 Phycis blennoides
CATCACTTCCTGTCAGCAGCATGATAGATGAACTATCAGCCTAACCACAGGACACACACACACACACACACACACACACACACACACACACACACACACACACACACACACACACACACACACACACACACACACACACACACACACACACACACACACACACACACACACACACACACACACACACACACACACACACACACACAATTGGCAACATAATGGCTTCTATCAAATAATTTCCCATGTTTAATATACTGTGTAATACAGCAATGACAATCCCAACATTCGTATCCCATCGAGCATCCAATACAGATGTTAGAATCATCTAAAAATGGAAAAGAAACAGTGTAATTTGAGCGTTGGAGCACACGTGCTCGTGTGGTTGTAGACACGTGCTTCTGTGTGGGATGTGTGTTGAGGTATTCGGAGGTTTCTGGTGGATTTACAAACGCGTTCCTCCAGGAGGGCGAGACGAACGTCACCGTAGCCTCGGTGCGCGCGCCCACTTTACGTGGCTACTCCCCTTACGTCGTGCGTGCGCGCACCCTTCTATCGCGTGGTGGGGATCATCCATATTGCTACTAGTGGTAGAGATAAGGTTGTAATTTTGAGAGAATATCGGGCGTTTTATATGTTTTAATTTAGCATTTACCACTCTACGTCTTAGACTGAAGATTATTTGGTCTAGGGGTGGAGTGGAGAAGCGACTGATACGAGTCGATTCCACCGAATACTTAATTTTCGTTCCTAAATTGAAGGCGAATTTGGGGTTATCGTGAGGAAAGGGGGAAATGGCCACTCAGGTGGAGGCTCTATTGCCCAACAATCCCCTTGTCAAGCAAGAGGAGCATGGACATGCGAGCAAAATGCTCCACGATGAGGTGTGTTTGGAGAAAGGGGCGAAGCAGGCGAGTACTGACGATGCGGGGAGCAGCTCCAAGACAGACAACCCAGAACCGGAGATTGCAAACAATGAGCAAACCTCCAAACAGGCAAAAGAAGAGAGCAACAGTCAAGTCAAAGACAACATAGATCAAATGGTTTCTAACAACCAAACGGAGGACACTGTTAAAGGCAACCAAAAGGAATTTACTGAAGCTCCCCCGCCCAAGGTGAACCCATGGACTAAGAAAATGAATGCGGTAACCGTGGTCAACGTGAATGGACAAGCTCATGGTTTGTATCCTAATATGATGTTTTGTCTTGCTGTACGAAATATGATGGTGACTATACGTTCTAGCCCTTTGATGACAAACAAGCTGTCGAGGGTAATTTTTTGTTACACGGACCTCCAGTTTGGAGTTTATGGCCCCACTGGCAAGCTTGGTCTCTTCTTGGTCGACTGCTGTTTGGTTAGTTACTTTGCTATATATTTAGGAGAATTGTGCTATTCCTAGTTCTGACTATAGTGATAAAACATAGAACTTGTGCAAAAGACACATAAAGTAGCGTACTATAGTGAACATCAAGTTCCAGGTGGCTGCAGTTTGTGTGGCGACAGGGTTTAGCCAGGTACAAGGGTGTTAAGACTTGTCTAATCCAATCAACTTCAATATTTCACCCACCAGCTTTATGGGTTGGATTCGACGACAACAGTTGTCTTTTGTGTGTCAATGGCGCTGTTCTGGGAATGTAGGTGTCGTCAAAAACGATCGTTTTTATGTTCTGGTAAAACATGGTGCATGGCTGTTTCAACATCTACGTTCCAACTATTAAAAGCCTGGTCTCAATGTCCGCTCTATGTAAACTCCTGCAAACAGCCCGCCCACCCTCATACATGCCATTTAAACGGTGACAACACCGTTTCTTATGTGCATGTTTTTATTTCTTGTTTTGCATGTTCTGACTGCGACGTGCTTGGCTGCTGAGGGAACATTTTATGTCCAGCATTGTATCCGAGGAGGGTCTGAATGCTGTCTGCCTAGCTACCGAGCTAGCTAACAATAGCTCAAAGTCCCCTCTTGGCCTAGTCATACTGCAAGGCCTTCTTCTTAGTTGGTTAGCTTAGCCGTGGTTAATTGACGCCAAATTGTTACTGTTCTCTTATTGCACGACACAATGACAGTTAGATAGGCATTATAACATGGCTATGCACTTACAGCCTGAACGATCAGCATAAAACGGGTGTGCTATTGGCATTAAGACGAATACCCTTATTGGTGAATATCACGTGTTCACTCCACGTGTTCCTGACTAAAAGCACGGGGACAATGCCGCTATCGTCCAGTCTGCGGGATTTTTGATACGTAGTAGTTGAACCTTATCTAATGAAAACAACTCGTGCCTTGAGCATGTTTGCTAGTTACTGTGCGATTTAGCCATTCTCAACGCAGCGACGATATGATTAGCTGTCGTTAATGCATAACCTGCTATGCTAGCTAGCCAACAAAACACTGCATTCATAACGACCTCTTGCGTGAATCGAGAATGATCGCATGGCCAGTTTGCCAAACATTTTGTAAAAGGTAATGTAACGAATGTTAGTCCATTGACAGTGATTTGATACACTTAAAGAATTGCTGCTGTAGACGTTAGCAGGATACTGTCCAACTATCCCATGATTCCACTTGCTCTGCATTGGCAACGTGGTGTGCTTCAGAGTCGACGTGGTGTCGACTCCCCATGCGTGTTTTCCTCCATGATGTCCCCACGTCCACCCGCTGGAACATCTGTAGTATCCCACCATTGACATTCAGATGTTTGTTGGATATTTTTGGTTTAGATTTGTTACATGTTGGCCAAACTACTGTACGCAAATGTTTCCCCTGCCTCGTTGAAGGACAGTTTAAACAACTTTTTTTATCACTGTGCTGGCAGGTAGATGGCAGTTTATTATTATTTGAGTCACTTAGCAGTTGATGTTTACCAAGTTATAGTCTATATTGATGTATTCAAAGGTGGTACCATGGGGATCATGTCTAGAATGACCAAATAAGGGAAACGGAATATATTCTTGCAGACAAACAGACATGGCATTGTAATGTATTCCGCTGTTTGTAAATAACTACATATTAATGCAAATCAATGGTTGTTATAAACATGTAAAGGATCTCACGAGATTATTTTGGTCGTGATTCGAATGACAATCAATTCTGAAGCTTTGCTTTGTGGAATTAGATGATGTAGTACTGATGAAATATAATGTAAAGTGACAACTGCTATTGTTGATCTAGTTACTGGCATGTCACAGACACATCATGCTTGAATGTGAAACTTCAAGCATATTTTCCTAAAACAGAAATATGCAACAAGAAAGCAAATCTGCAAATGTCTCCTGCCTATTCAGTGCAAAACTTTTTTTTCAGAAGTCAGAACAAGGGCACAAATATGGGCCCTTGTGAAGTTAAATCACATAACCTAATTTGTGTAAACATGTGTTTTCAGTGTCCTTGAGCAATGCAATAAACCCAGAACATATTTTAATGTAATGCACCCTGAAGAGCACCACCACCAAAAAACTATTTATACACCACTATATACACACTACTAAATTATATAATGTTAAATCTGCCTGGGATCTGAATGTACAGCTCAAAATTTGGTGTTTTTACGGACCTCTTAAAGGTCAAACTATATTTTAATCAAATGTGGTATTTCATCAATTTCATTGTTATGGTCATGGCTCATATTTAAATTGGTAGTTGGAAGAATGTAAGATTGTCCTGTATGGTGACTTTTGTGTTGAAATCCTGGTCAAATAAAACAGGTCTGGTGAGACCAATGGGTTCAGTTGGATACATTAGCATTCCTATAATGGCTGCAGAAACGTCCACAAAGTGCAAATGAAGCCAACTTTGTTTTTGGTTGAATTCAAGAGAAAGCCAGTTACCCCAGTACTAAGAACCATAGATGGGACTTGGACAATGATATTCCTTGAATTAGTACAGAGGAATCGTTTTTTTTCTTGAAGCTTTATTGTTTCAATTTTATAAAATATGAATTGGAAATATGATTAAGGTGGGATGGATGGAATGTGATGCAGGGACACCTCTACGCCCCCTCTCCTTTTGTCAATGGCATGAAAAAATATACAGTCATCCTGCCTCCTTCATGATTCAACACCACTTTCTTTTTGTATCCTGCTTTACGAGGTGTTGGTCGAAGAGACAGGGGCTCACACCCTTGCAATGCAACATGCCCCCACGTCTGCCCTGCAGAGGTATTCTCACCTTGGTGTTGGTTCAACAGCCGAGTCGCTCATTTCTTTTTCCCCCCTGTCCATCACCGTTACAATCAGATCAACAAACAATATGATGTAATAGCTGAGTGCCAAAGAGGAAACACTAACTTTGAAAGCTAGTAAGCACAGTGTAGCTAGCCCTGTAGTTGGCATGTCAGTAGACTATACTTGTCTTTTAAGAACAACATGCCCATGAAAGCCAACATTTTGCTGATTCAGTGAAGGTAGCAAATGAGAAGTGATAATGAATTTCTAATGCAATTACAGGAAACATTGTCGAAAAACAACACAAGATTGGGTTGGATTTGTAGGGCACTTGCTTGAGAGAATAGATGATTTGGCAAGTTTTAGAAGATGGCAAGTAGCAGAGAGCAAGATTATAAGGAACCACCTACTTTTTTTACTGGTGTGTTGGAGCCCTGAACTGTAAATATTTATTAGCTGTATGTATTTACGTCAGTCTTGTGTTAATTTTGCAAGTTCTGACAGGTGTAGTGCTGATCCCGAATATTGAAATACATGTGTTTGTAATGAGGTTTTCAAAAGTCAATTCAGTATTTTGTTTTTTGTTTTTTATATAAATTGAAAAATTCAAACCAAAAAATTGCATGATGGCGTTATTGACAAGCCAACCACAGGGGATGTCAAATGAACACCATTACAGCCAAGCAAACCCTGCTATATACCCATTTGAGTTTCCATGTCAAAGTTTGTCTAGTTAATGTAAAATAACAGTCAAAAATAAAATATCAGTAAAACAGTAAAATATCAGTCCTCAGTCTAGTCCAGGGGCGGGTTTCATTAGCAGGGCTTTCGCCTGGTCTTAAGCCTGGTCTTAAGCCTGGTCTTAAGCTAGGTGGGTCGTTACTCGGCGTTCTAAGTCCGACCCGGTAACATAAATGGACATGAAGACAAAATCTGGGCCGTTTCTATAGTAACTATAACTTCACGATGACGCGTGTCATACATCGTATGCACAAGGAGCGAACATTTAGACAGGAGAGCGTTATTTGAGGAAGAAGGGAGCCACCGGAGATGCCCAACAACAAGGAGCTGATTGAGACGTTTCCATTCTGTAGGAGGAATCTATTTGAACGTAGCACAGACACGGACGCTTCAAAAACACAGCGGCGGAGTGCTCTGGGAGAACTGCTTGGAGTGCTTGTCTGCTTGTTGTCTGCATACGCAATTGTTCCATTTAAACTTCACTGTAAATATGGACTCGACAAGCCGAGCTCCTGTCTAGTCAGCGCCAAGTTTAACAAATGTATACCCCTACATTTCTGCTCTGACCCGGGTACACAGAACCCATCACACACAACTCGATTCCAAACACTATTCATGTGTTTCTATATGTTTCTATTATTTTGACAACAAAGGCCATGATATAATCCAACTAAATGTAAACATGCGGACACATGAGACTGCAGGTTTGAACTGGCATCTCCAAGATGAAGAAAAATATGAAAAGTGCTAGTCCGGTCTCCATCAAAACTTGGCACAATGATCCTTTTGCTTTGTGATAATTGGGAGTAACTCTACTCTTATAGGCCTGCTGTGGACGCTATGTGTCTTTGAACCCTGAAGCTCTGCCTTACCCGACTCAGACCTACTGAGTGGACGTAATATTGCCTGATATTGTAGGCACTGTGGTGGGCGACGGATTGCCAGAAAAGGAAAAAAAGATTGCTACCTGTTTTTTTCCCTTTAGTTTGAACATTGAAATAACTGCTAAATACGCTCATGATGAATACCTTTCTTTATAATTACCTCTCTTACCACAGCCTCTATGGCAGCAGTGTGGGAGTGCCACAACAGGAAAACAAAATCCTTGGGGGAACCCTAGAATATTGAATAAATATTACAATATCATACTTTTTTTATCTGACAAACATAGATGGGCCGAATGCTAACAGCAAGATGCCGATGGGGGCGGTGTGAACGAACATCCTGGTGGCTCATGAAGCGCCGCTAACGCTGGTAACCTCAACACTGCTGCACATGCCGCAGCCTGCTGGCCCGGCCTCTGTCAGCAGATGCTGTCAGTGCTAACTTGGGTGTGCTTGAAAAGCAAATAAATACACACGTGTATCGGCAGTCATTCATCGTAATCGTCGGTACAATTCTAAAAGGAAAACGATTAGGAACCAAGATGCAGGGCTACCAAACACCGGCTGACACCCCCCAAGGGGGGTGTCTACGCCATTATCTCTGAACTGCATAACAATGACACCCAGCTACTCACCCACTCTGGGTTGATCTTCTGTGAGGGCAACCAACACAAACGTGGTAATCAATACGGGATTCGCGATTGTTGATTTAGTTGTAGAACTCATTAGAGCAAACGTATAATATAACCATAGTATGTTTTTTGTTACCCATGGCTAGGGTTAGGGTTGCTAACCCATGGCTTATGTAGGCCTTACGCAATGGATATAGGCCTGTTAGAATGTGCTGGAGGCTATCTATGGTGTAAGAGCTTTTTGAGTGTTATTTGTTGAAGATGGCGTAATCATCCATCAGGTATTGGTGCGTGAGATGTATCTTTTCTGTTGCGTGAAATGTAGGTATCCGTTTCTAGTTGACTGCATGTGCTGTACGAGACAATTTATCTTTTAGATCACTGCCCCCTAATTTCTAACCAATCAGAGCGTCTGGTCTTCTGATTGTCTCAGGGACTCCAGCTTGCCTGTCAGGTACAAATAGTTTAACTCCACCACAGGTGCATGAAGACAACACTTCAAGTACATATAGTTTAACTCCACCACAGGTGCATGAAGACAACACTTCTCAATGGTAGAGAAACATGGGGAGAGGAGCATCTTTTTGGGGGGTGTTTGTTTTCAAAACCTTGCTCTCCTCTGCTCTCTTTCCAACTCTCAAAACCTGCCTACAGCGGCCTCCAACTTGTTTGATTTGGTGATTATAATGCACATTAATTTCCTTTTTCTTTTTTTAACCCACGATTTCTGAGAAATTGAGTAAACTCAGAATGACGATTCAACTTCACATTTTTGGGTGAAGCCCTCCACTGTTCTCACAAACATTCCCCCCTGCTACTTTATTAGGTGGTAGCACCAGTGCTAGCAGGCTAAAGATTTCAGAAGCACAAATACACATCGAGTAGCAACGGGTGTACCATTACACATGTTTTATTGGGCAAAACATGTATTTACTTATTTATAGAAAGTTGAGAAATACACTGTTGCCACTCCTTATGGTTTGGCATATGAATGTTTAGTTGAGGAAAGCCAATATATAATAATAAAAAAACAAATGTGAACTAAGGATCGAAGGAGACTGTTAGAACCCCAAAGTGTAACCCAGGAAAACAATTAACCGGATAACACTGAGTGTCAGCCAAGGGCATGGCAACAATCTATACATATAATGTTCATAAATGCCTTCATTCATTCATTAAGCTATGTGGAACATCATTATTTTGGGTAATTCTTGTAGACCCATAAAGCACTATGATACTTTAATCAACTAACCAATTGCATTAGTGTGAAGGTTATTGCCTTCAATACCTATAGTTTTTTACTGAAGCTGTTCAGAGCAGGGTACATTGTAACCCACTGTGTAGCAATATTGACAGAGCGGTGGCTCTATAGAGGGCTGCTGCCTGACCGCTTGGAAACTGGTCCTAGACCATGGCAAGAACCTTTGTTTTCTAGTTTTATTTTGCCAATTTTCAGATATAACATTGCAAGTGGGATGCGCTGGTATCATATCTCTTATTTCATATTCTCGTATACATATTGTAGTTATAGTTTTCATTTTTTATGACGTATGTGAAAATTGTTGCACTGTACAGCCCTGTTGGTGTATATGCAACTTGAGCAGTACTGGGAGCGTCTGGTCTGTATAGGAGATTCTACAGCTGTAATGCATTGTTATCAGTTTCTTGGCGGTGTTTCTGCAGACCCTGATAGGACCACGGGTCCTGTCTGTTTTTAGAGGGAGGAGTGTATGTACTTGCCTAGGGTGTGGGTTATTGGCATTGGTAAACACTTGTGTATTAGAATATTGTTGGTTTGCCATTGTAACCAAATATATAGACACACTATTAACCGGCAGTGAAGGAATGTCTTTATACAGTCGACATTGATGGCATCTATTTATTCAATTCTGAAACGTGAATGCTCTGATTGGTGACCAAGCCATGAACCCTTTCTTTTACTTTAACCCTTTCTTTAACTCCACGTCCAGGCCTTTGGTATAAGGTTCAGTCCTATGCCTTTACTGAGCAATACATACCTGGTAGGGATTAGGCTTGGGCGGTATTAGAAATCCTTTTTTCCAACATATGATGAATGCATTTTCAGGGCTCAAGGCAAACTTCTACTGGTGCAGCTAACATTTTCATTGGGTGGCACCCTTACAAATTTGGTCACACCCCTTTTGTGCTGCTTTTTAGCTTTGTATTGGCATGGCACTTTTGTCACACACACTCCATCCATTTACAATCATTTGAAAATATGACCTTGATTAATAAATTGTAAAATGTGTTTTTTTGCATCTGTGATCTTTTTCTTTTTTACTGCCAGTGCCTCAACATCTTTCCTCACACATACATTTACTCTATCGCTTGAACAGTTGGCAGAAATGAGTACTGTAGGGTACATTTATACTAGTGGCCTTTCTATACCATTCGTACTGTGCCCCACTACCTATATTTACTGTTATCAAAGTCAATACTGGGTTCAGTCTTGCTACATCTCTAGATATTCTGTGCCAACCCAAAACCATATAACTTTATTCTAATGACCTAAGTTGTTAACAAAAAAACGTGTATGTAGAAAATACCAATGGCTAACGGTAATTAAGTTGCACGGGGTAAACATCAGGTCCGGACATCTCACTCTTGCAAGCTGTTGATCTCTCTTTGGTCTTGAGGTTTGTACTCCGCAGGAGGTGATGTCATTACGCTGGTCATGTGACACCAGTGAGGAGTCCTTAAAGCTGTGTGTGTGTCAGCTGTCTTGGCTAGCAAGCAAGGCTGTCTGCTGGCATGCACTTGTCTGGCTGTCGTTTGCTCCATATTTGGTTCTAGTGGATGGACCTCTCTTACTCTGCTTTCGCCGCTCCCGCTCCGAGGATTTTATGTCAGTCTGCCTGCATGGAGGACACGCTACAGGGTTGTGCAACAGCACTACTCATTGATACATTAGATTGTGTTGGTGCTGCAACAATTTGGCTCTGAAATCACTGCCTTTCAGTATTGTTGTCTGAACACAGTTGATGGTGCTTAGTATTGTGTTGAGTGAGGTTTAACGCTTTGCTTTTGTTCCATTCATTTAAAGGAATAGCTCTGAGCAGAACAAACCACTTCACAGTAAAACAACCTTGCACATTCAACCTGTTATCCATTGACTTTAAAGGGCTAAATGCTGATGCTTCATCTGTAAGAGAGTTGGTGCTTTGGCAAGCAACATTTGTGAAGCCAAGCATACATGTCTAAAGATATGTATATATATTCATGTTAATGCATAACTAATTGATTAATTCATTCATTTTGGTTTATATCCTAATATTAACTCATTGAGGTTGGTAATTGAAGATGTCAATAAAAGGTCATATTGACTTATTGTCCATTGGTTTCAACATCAGAGCTTCTCAAATGGGTGGTGGGGCACGCCCACCGGCAGCAGTTGGGGGTGGTTGTCTAAGCTAATGCTAATAGTAGCCCCTGGCCATGTGTGTGCTCTGCAAGCCACGACAGCTGACTGTCACGGCTGGCAAGCATGGACGCGATGGGAAAGTGGGAAACGCAGAGAATATCCCAAGCAGTGTCAAAGCTTGTTGGTACGAATCAAAAAGGTCAAATTAGAGATTTGCACAGTGGTGGAAATGATGGACAATTGGGGAGATGCCAGGTTCTAATCCCAGGTTTTGACTTTACCTTGTAATTGTACTTTTCATTCAGAAGTTGCCAATACATTTGTTGTACGGTCCACAGAAAGTCTGTACAAACTGGCGTTTCTCCAATAATGTTCTCATTGGTGGGATTTGTTTTTATCGGACCTTCGCTAATGGACCTTGACGGGCCACTGTGGCCCTTTTCGATTTGTACCTTTGGCTATGAGAAGTCAAACCACGCGTATCTGCATTTCCAGTGCTTATTTGCACTTTGCTTATTTTTCTTATAAGCTGTGCCGAGTCGTGCCTGAGATGGATCATCTTGGTGTTTGATTTGCTATTATTTTGTTTTAATGTAGTCTAAATAAAAAGTTTAATGACGGCAGATAGAATTCCGCTGCGGTGATTCTATGGATACCGCCATTATAGCGCAGACTGCTAAGCTTATATAAAACATGGCTAGTACACCACTACTAGCATACATCACATCATTAAGGCCATTAGTAGAGCCCCCCCAACAAACCCCCCCATCCAGACCATTAACTAATCCCCCCACCCTCAGTCCTCCACCCTGACTGAGTAGGAGAAGCTCAATATGTTTGATGATGGTCACTTGCAAAACCAAAAATAAATAAACCAAAATATATTTCACACCACTGGATCGCTGATATTGATATTCAGGGCATTTTTCGTAATCTCATGGACAACATGCGCCACTTGGGGAAATGCGCCACATACACCCAATGTGTTCATAAAACTAATCTCAATTAAATTTGCCCTCAATTAGGACTTCATCGCAAATATCATTGTGTTCAGTCCACCTGAAACTACCCAAATATAAACATCATGTCTCTCAAACAAATCGCTAACATTTTACGGTAGGTTGTTTGTGTTGTGTTGTCGACTTGACTGCAGACTCACGTCAACAGATAAAGACTGATACGATAAGATAAAAAGACATCTTCAAGCTGGTTGCCCTGTTATGCCCCGTTATCTCGTGCAGAGTCAAACCCCATACACAAGTCAAGCCAGGCCAGTGTAGAATAATGGAAAACGGTCGTTACCGGTGCACTGCGCTATCTGACCTGGTAGCACTGTGTGTTGGGGGGCTACAGCGGCAGTCTGGAGAGAAAGCTCCTGTTCCCAGCAGCTGTCCCAGCTACTCTGAGGGCCACACGCTGAAAAGCGGCTAACAGCTGGACCTGCTCATTGCTCTTCCCTAGCTGGGACACGTAGCTTTACTTGCCTATACCAGAGTCCAGGGGCAAATCCAAGACCCTTTATGGGTTCTCTGATAAAGTACATGCTTTGTTTTTACCACTATGCCAAATTTGTGCAGTGAACTTTAGTTTTCAAGATTTCCTGTTGCTTAATTTTGCTTAATTTGATCTTTTTTGAACCTCATTACATTTTAGAAGGCAACGTCCCTTATCCACCAGTGAGACCAGCCTTTTTTTGTATTTATTATGTCTGCGCGATTTGCTAATTAGTTAACATCAGCTTAATTTCTTGCTATCAGCTATTATTATATTATATTATTATTTAAGAATTAGAAATAGCCTAGGTCTACGCCCTTTATGTTTTCTGTTCAATATAATTTTAAGTCTATTATACTATGTTAAACATTGACATGCATTTAGTTTGTCAATAATCCAAATGCATTACTGATAATATGCTGCACTCGCATGCATGCACATTCGTTTAACTGGTTCCCAGTTAAACGAATAGCAAGGTTTTGAAGCGCACGCAGGTGTATCTTTACCCTTTCAAATGGCGGTTTGATTAGCGGTCGGGTTCAGTTACAGCAATATGTGGATTTGTGTGACAAAATACCTCAATCATGTACAACTGTCCAGCCCTCATGTCAGCCGGCATGTTCTCGGTGGTAACTAGGTTTTTAAAGGTTCCTAGAAGCAAACCGAAACGTCCAGGATGACATGGGTCAGTTCACAAACATCTGTACGCTGTTGGGGAATGATTGAAATACTGTATGGTAGAGAAAATAAGATGCCTCAGTTTATCACATTTTGGAGTCCCAGCCAGACTTCATAAGACTTTATAATAGCAAGACTTTATTTAACTTTAGAATATACACAGTAACTGATGACTCTCCATAATGCTGTTGATGATTGCGGAGGTGAGTGATTGCTGGTCAGTGAAGAAGTAAGGTAGAGGATAGTGAGCAGAGAGACGGAGTCCTTGTAGGACCCCCCAGTGTCTGTGAAGTCTGGGAGCGTTAGGATTCCACCTGGACCAATGCAACGGCAAACTTACTGATGTGTCCTACTAGTGGGAGCATGTACCAAAAAACAGTGGCGCTGTTTATGGCGATAGCCTCAAGTGTTTCTTTGGCCAGCACAGCCGGCAGGAGCTGAACCTAAACAATTACTAACTCTCCCTGCAGCTTCAGCCCACATTTGTAGAAAGATGGATTATAAATAACATACAAAATCTAATCTTTCATGTTAGGGCACACGTTCATGTTGGGGCTCAGATGGGGAACAGCATGGCAAAAGATTACACTGAATCATTAATGTTGTTTTATTCCATGCTACCTTTATTTTATTGTAGAAAAAAAAATGTTCCTTTGATTTTCCTAGCATGTTGGATGAGGCCTTGTCCAAAACGTTCCATTGTACAGTATGACTTAAGTGATGCTGCACATTTGATATTAAATGACTTGAACTTAGAAGCATTCACGAAATATGTTCTTCATAAAACCTGTTTTTGTATTTATCGTAGTAATACTACTTCTACATATATGGTACTTGTACTTCAGGTTCCCCACAGCTGTATGCAGGCCAGTGCAGAACCTCTGGCAATTGATAGCCCACCTCTACAAATTGATTCAGTTTTCACAATTTAACGACAATGTGTGTGTCCTTTCATGTCAGCCCCCGCATTCAATTTGACAAAATATAGGCTACTATTTAGCCCAACATATTATATAGGCTAATATTAATAGTGAGCGGTCTCTGCGGACACAGAGTGGTCCGTTCAGTGTGATTATGCACGTCATTCACATCCAATCATGACAAAACCATTGATGGAGAATGCAGAAGAATTTGGCTGATGTAGTGAATTCTAAACACCTGTGTATTATTTAAAGCCAGCGATCTAGTTTGGCGTCAGCCCATCACCAGCCAGCATTCACACTGCAATTTCTTCAGCCATTGCCTTTTCTAGTTTTTTCTGTTTTTTCTGTTTCTGGTTTTTCATTTGCCGTTTACTATATTATGGAACATAATCAAGATCTTTTAGTAATATAGAATTCATATATATATATGTTTGTGTAATTGTTTGGCTTGTATGCTTTTCATAAAAAATTCTAGGAGCAACACGTTACATGAATAAAAGGTTAAACGATGTATTAACTGTTTAACACACTTGATCTGGCAATGCACATGGGTGTTGTCAAATATTTGTACTTTTCCTCCTGTGATGAGGCGTAGACATATCGCTTTGCACATGGGCTATCACTTGAAAGGCTGCAGGTGTGGTATTAGGATTTTAAGTCTCGCGTTTGCCTACATTTACATTTAGGGCATTTAGAAGACGCCTTTGTCCAAAGCGACTTACAATCAGTATTCTTTTACATATGGGAACAAGATTTGTTCTCTGTACATAGCTGCCTCCTGCATCCTATGCAGCTATTTACAGCGCCCAGGGAGCAATTTGGGGTTCAGTGTATTCCTGTGTATTCCAGTGTATTACATGTGGACAGTTGGAGGTGGGGATCGAACCACCAACCCTCCGGCTAGTGGACGACCCGCTCTACCCACTGAGCTACTGCCGTTTGCTTGATTTTTAAGATCAAGTAAATGATTTCTTATGGTGTTGTTTTATACTCTAAGGCGATGATGATGACAAAGATGTTTAAAGAGCCGCTGCTGGGACAGAAGATATGCTTGTGTGTCTTCTTTTCTACTCTCTGAGACAAAGTGGACATGCCAAGTAATTTCTTTCTCATATACATGCTAGCTTTCATGGGAGAACCAGAGGCATTGCTGCCAGTTACTCTCTTAAAACTAATATAACTATATAACCATAATATAAACTGACGGCGCCTTTGTCTGAATGAAGCGCTCTGCCTCCTGCCTATTTCATCCACCGGCCATGGGGTGGAAGATGTAAAGAAACGTCCACACAAACGATATGGCTGCACTTTGTTGCTCTACGAGTAAACAGAACCGGCAGAACTGCACTGTGGTGTGACATGACCTAGTTCTGATGTGTAATGCACATAATAATGCACACAAAACATTTGTGAAAAAAGTATAAAGAGTTTGCCAAATCAATAGTAGTGTTTTGTTCACACCCAATCGTCCTTGGATTGTGAGCACTTGAACAAGTTTAGAGTCCACACCCCATCAATTACTATCATTTACCAAACATCGTTCTAGGAATTATTGGATTATTGGACTTCATTTGTAATTCAGAATGGCGGAAGTGATGTAAAAGTTGATAGCACAGATTACATTGTGGAAACTGGCGGCCACTGCAGATTGTGTCTACCATTGGCTTGTTAAACTGCAGTGTTCTGGAAACATGTAGCGTGGTGTCAGGTGGATGATGGCGTCCCACGTGGTACCACGTGGCTACAGGTGGACGGCCATGTCTCCCGTCTCCTGTCTGCTTAAAAGTGCTTTTATCATTACTCGTGCAGTGCCTGCAAAAAAAAAAAGATCCTGTAGATCTGAAAAGCTTGCACTCAACACCGCAGTTCCTGGTCTCCGCAGCGATATAAACCCAAAACCGGCACGTTAACGAGGGCACTTCTCTGAGGCCATTGACTTTGTGAAATAGTCCAACCTTGAAAGGTGGACTGAATTGTATGCCATATAACATGCGTTCATGAACAAGTGTGTACAGAGGAATTTACATTCTGGAGCAGATCACTGCTTCATAAGACACCTTGACAATTGCGATCAGGATACAAATCCCCTTTGAACATTGATTTCTCCCCCACCATCACATGGCCATGACCTTGCTCCTCTAACCCCTGTATTCATCATCAGCTACATTTTAGAAGAAAAAATAATAAGGCATGCAGCATGTGCTATACACTCCTTGCAAGGCAATGTACACTAAATAGTGCATTTGTTTTTCATTTGGTTAATTCAGATGAACCTAGTGGGTAGCTGCCAGCCAGTCATTGTGGAAATGCCGAATTTTACATTGTTCAGCAAATCAATAAATGCAATTAGAGCCTGTTAACGAAAGTGATTCAATTGCTGCAGATGCACTATCAGAGAAATTTTTTTTTTCAGTGGCACCGAACACTTCAGGGTGCGCGAACGTGTGTGTGTAGAGTGTGCTGGGTCATGAAAGGCCCCCCACAGTATTTTAAGTACCATTTAGAATCCAATCTACACGGTTCGCTTTAGATACAGTAAAGATAGTTGCATATCATAAAGAAACTGAATGTCTCATTGACCAGTTGCATGAGTTGAATCCAAACCCACATTCTGTCAATCAAATGGCTATTGCAATGCGCTTATTAACGTCTACTCTGAAGCTTGAGCAGAGTTCTGGGTAACATGTCTGCTACTTCCTGTGTTGGCAGTGACCTGAAAAAGACTGAGTAAAAAAGCAGCTTTATGAGACCTGCACTGCATGAGACATGGTGTATAGTGGAACCCATGGACTATCTTCAGGCAAATTTGTTGGAGCAAAATCCAAGCAAGAAACGTTTTCCAATTGTCATAGTGCACCAGTCATGAAGTTGAATGTTTCATCATGGTTAGTTGAAGAACCCGAGGACTGACCATGTAACACGTCCTTATGTTGAAACTAAGGGTTCTTTCACACAAGGGACCTAAGCCTGGATCAGAGTACACTTGACTCCAAAGTCCAGTTTATTTGATTAGTGTAAACACTGTGTTACTGTAGCCAACTTTGGATCAGCGAACCGTGCCCGAGTCCACTTGAAAAGGTGGTCGACTCGCGACTCGGGTATGATGAGCATCGCGTGGGAAAACTACCTGGAAACATGGAAATGGACTGCTGGGTGCGCTCATCCTCTGGCCTGCAAGGCCGTAGCTGGTAAAGAAGGAAGGCAGACGAGAGGGTTGTTCTTGACAGTTTCTCCAACATATCAATCATGGTAGGTATTGTGCAAAAGTCGACTCCATTGTGTGGGCTTGGGATCTTGCGATTGGCAATGAACACGTGTCTCCTAATTGTTGTTTATTGGCGGACCAGACCCCAGCTGGGTGCGTTGTGACACCTACTGTATTGAAGTGTGTAGATACGCAAGTGTACCGGGAGTCATACTGGCGTTGATATGAAAACCATTCACCACTCACGAAACAGGGTGTTGTTTTAACTACATATGCGAGTACAAGCATCATTTGGGCTGGGAGTTATTCTCACTAATCAGCACGCTCTGTTATTTGCAAAACATTACTATTTGGTTTGATGGGGAAGCGAATGGGATCATAAGTAAGTCATATTTTCAATTTGATTGTGGTACGATGTGATTAAGCCTGATGTACAGCTACAATACTATACGACTGCCTAATCCCATTCCTTTCCTGTCCAAAATACAAATGAATTGGACCAAGCTAACCAGAACCCATAAGAACCCATGGTGACACGGGTGTAATGAAAACCTTTAATGTCCTAAACTCCTTTCTTATACAGCTTTGTGCTTGACTTTAACTCATTAAGTGCCTAAGTGACATATAAACATTTTGGTGTGGTTGTGATGTCACAGTCATGTGTCCCAGGATATGACTTCCCCAAAGAGGCACTGTTACTTACTGTTATTCAGTTTGCATATTTTGTAACATATATCTGAAGAAAATTGTTTAAACAGCATTACTAAAGTCACATATTTGATATATATTGTGGAAATGCAAATAAATAGGCAAATTTGTGGTACTAAGCAGAAAAAACTGTCAAGTTGAGTTATTTTCAAATAAAGAATACATTTACCATAAATGCTCCATGTAATGTATGTCACATCACAGATTAAGTGGTAGTATTTTTGAAAAAATATCAGAAATGTGTTCTGTGTTCCACTTGGTCTGTGGTATATCCCCCATAATGTTCCTTTAAGCAGAAATGGGTCTGGGTTCTTGTGGGTTAAAGGACAGTTCTGGATGATCAGTTCATCGTAGTGTTCTCTCATGACTTCACTAAAACCTCCTTTACAGATATAATTGGTATATGGCTGAAACATGTTTTCTGATGGTACTTCAGAATGTAGTCTTTATGTGGATTTTGGTGGCAAGAAAAGTGCCATATTCCACGACATAAACATGTAGACATTGTCTAAATAGTAATAGTTATGGGACATTGTTGCTTAAATGTAATTATTAATCACATAACCTCTGAGCCTTTAAATCTGTCATGTCTTCTCCTATCCTCTTAAAGTTGTTTTATTAAGACTGCCCTTAAAACTGTTGTATTTTGATTGTCACCATCGGAATGAACGTTAAATTACGGTCTTTATATTGATTAAATGTTTAACCTGTTTATTTTTAAAGTGGTCCGAGGCCACAAATTACTCGGCCATTGTTCAACTGGTTTTTGTATAAACCTACGATACAAACTGGCAAATGACACCCAAGTCTTTTCAGGTGTGCGTGTTCCAGGCATGCTTGCTTATGAGTCATGGTGTACAGATGTTTGTACAGTGATCTTAACGCCACCATTCATTCAAATTGCACGTCTAGGGTAAAAACTGCATACAGACAATATCTTAAACATTGTCAAATTATTACAGGGCCATGGGTGCATACGTCTCAGCCATGGGATGACTTCAACTCTTCATCTTTAGTTGGGTCTCCCCATCTTTAACATTAGGTTAATGTTTTTAGGACATAGACATTCAGATTATGCATTTTGAAAGGTACCCCATCTCTTTCAACATTTGTTGTGCTGCTGCTAAAATAAGTCGTTTCCATTAGAGCCTATATAATGTATTTATATTTGACCAATTTTGGCCAGTGATACCGATTTTAGGATGCAACCAATATTCGTAGATATTTGCCGATATCCATGTGTATGTCTAACTTAAGTGTTTTATTGAACACAAACTACATGTATACAATGTAATATCTTGATTAACAAAATACTAAATGTTCAGTCGTATGTCTGTAGTAGGTCCATATCGGCTGATAAAATCAGTCCACCGATCAGTGGCTCTGATTTCTGCGTGGCAACATTGATGTTGCCCTATAGAACCATTGATTCAGAGGTGCTGTGGCAGTGGATCAGTGTCTTACTCGTTTAGTGTCTTTGGCCACCAGTGCAATGCCCCCCTCTATAATGTGATTACCATGATCTGCACTTTCTGTCAACAACCCTGGGAGTTCACAGTGTGCCCACAGTGTGCCAGTTAAATCCCCCTGACCTGCCAGTGCTTCTCGTGGCACAGGCCAATATTTCAGTTCTCTACCCTTTGTGTCTAGCATGATGGCTAGCAGGCAGACGATTGACGAGTATCAGCATTATATAGTATGCTGATATGAACATGAAGCAATGAATGCAATTCTTTTTCGTTGATTCCCCTGAGCTAGAAGTCCAAATGCACGGGGATATAATACATTCTGAACAAAATCGGCGAAATCTCGGAGGATATCAAACTTATTACATGACGTGAATAGTGTTGAGTTTCATTCCGAACATAAAGCCTGCTGGCTATAGCTCTTCGTTCCGGTACAGTTTGTGCTGAATCATCTGTGAAGATTTCAAGTGTCCATCCATTATGTGTGTGTGATGCCATTGGCATTTTTAGACTGGTCTGGGCGAGCAGACTGATTACTTTCCCTCGTTGAGAGGCTGGTGGTGAATGTTGATTGGCTCCTACAGACCTATGTTGTCTGTGTCCCTGTGCTCAACATACCGACTACCTGATTCTCTCTGGTTGCTGCCTTAGGACGCTAGAGTCCCCCCCCCCACTGATCCAGTGCAATCAGTTATGCCACTATGGGTTCCTGCTCCTCTTAAGGGAATGCAGGGGGAATCTAATCCCCCCTCCCTCTCGTTTGGCATGGGCATGGTAGCCAAGGATGGCAGATAGACGTCGGTTCATTGTATTCTGCACAGGAGGATTTGTGTGATGCTGCATCTGTTTTCTTTGTCCAATGTGTGGGGAACTAATGTCAGAACTTTTAGCATATTTCACCTTATTGTTACGCTTCCACGGAATCATTGAAATAATACTTTTGAGATATGGCTGTAATATGTGATTCTCTCAATGTCGTGTTTACCGTGTTTATATTGCAAAATACGGTAAACGGCAGCAACATTGCACAAGCTGATATTAATGTGTGAAGGGCCCTGCCGTCCGTGGCTACGTTCTCATGTTACCATGCGTTAAGTGTCTAACGCCCTTTGTGTCCGGAGTGTGCTCTAATGTCAGCCGTCTTCATGTGTTGTGTCTACAGAGCCCACGGGCCCGGCCAAGGTGGTGAGGGCGGGCAACCCGCCGCGGCCCAGGCGAGGGGGGAAGGTAAGGTCCACCCTGCTCTGGTGGGGTGGCTGTGCAGAGCATACACATGCATACCATTATTGATGTTTTTCTGCCTGCTTCACAGCTCTAAGGCTATTCTACTGGACTTTTATACTCTTATTCTATGATGAGTTGTTCTCCTAATCGCAATGTATTATAATGTACCACAATGCACTGCTGGTATCCAGACTATATACATTTACATTTACATTTAGGGCATTTGGCAGACGCTTTTATCCAAAGCGACTTACAAAGAGTACATTTGTCATAAGAAGGTACAACATTTCATTGCAGCTAATACAGTAAGAAAGTCACCAGAACAAGTTTCAAGCATATATATAGGTTTGACGACCTAGACATTTATAATTGTTTAAAAAAAAATGTCCTCAGGTCTAGGGTTTGGTATACTTGATAACAATAGCCAAAATGCTTATTATTGTCTGAGTTTAGTTTTATTTTAGTTGTTTTCTTTTTTCCATTTGGATATTAACCTAGGTTGGAGATTTTGGAGATGCCAACAACTGGCCAACTCCAGGGGAGATTGCTACGAAAGACACACAGGTGGGTTTCTCTTTGTTTCAATGCTTGCTGGCAGAGCTAATCAAGCATTATTAGCCAACAATCCAGCCCGTCCAATTTTCGCCAATCACAAACGAGTAAATAAATGTGTCGTGTGTATAGTATTTCATGCTATCTTGAATGAATGCATCTTCCTACTCCTCCCCTGTTGGAAGTGGGAGCTGTGTATTTTGAGAGACTAGGTATTTTAGAGGCTGAAGGGTGTTGATTACACAGCTACACGGGATGGTCTTGCAGGCCCAGACAGACCAGTCTGTTAGATGCTACTGGTTTGGCTTTGTCTGCAACCCTGGCTTTTGTTTTCTTCTTTTAGCTGTGGTAAGCCCTTTACTTGGCATGGCCTGATGGACTTTGTGGAGACGTAACCAAGATAGCGTTCTTGCTAAAAGTACAAAAGTTGCACTACAGAAATACCATGTATACTGTACCATGTGTACTGTACCATGTGTTCTGTACCATGTGTACTGTACCATCTGTACTGTACCGTGTGTACTGTACCATGTGTACTGTACCATGTATACTGTACCGTGTGTACTGTACCATGTGTACTATACAGGCATTGAATATTGGAAACATTCGGCCATTCAATTGAACTAGAATAAAGATTTGCTGCTTTTCCTCCCAAATATGAACCTTTATTTTATATATTGGTCCTATATCAGTTTTTTTTTCTCTAACCCTGATTTGTGTTTTTGCCTTTTTAGTATGTGTGACTGTAACCATTGAGTAATTGGACACTGAACAACACATTTGCCATCCTATGTTCTGTGGCAGGGTAGCACGCGTTGGGCGTTCAGAAACCCACCACAACGCCACTGTCCAGCACTGTTCGTACTCTGGGCCAAACCAGACTGCACCGATAAGCTGCAGTCTACCTTTTACAGCCACCAGGGCTTAGTCAAGGCTGTGTCCCTGCGGCATCATTTGGAACGCCAGCTTGAAAAGTCCTGGCAGTATGAATATCGTTTTCTGCAACTATTAGTTTTTTACTGCCAGTAACTGTATGCCTGTTATCATAACTAAAGTTTATACAACGGACACGAGGCACTGAGATGGAACTAAGTGTCACACTTGGGTCACACAGGTTTTCCTTTATGTTCCTGGACCCAGGCGTCCATTACAGTCTGGATGATTGTGTCAAGTGGCAGCTGCACTGGGACCTCTTATCTTACAGTAGTAGCAGCATGGCGAGGTCATGGGGTCAGGGGGCGGGGCTCTCTTTCTGACCCGGGTCAGTAGCAGAATGACCCGACTGACACCAACCCCGTCCCTATCTTGGTCTGGGCATTGTAACGATTGAATAAATATATATGTATGTGTGTGTGTATATATATATGTGTGTGTGTGTGTGTGTGTGTGTGTGTGTGTTAAAGAGAGATAGAGCGAGAGAAAGAAAGACGGAGGGAGAGAAGAGAGATAAAGGGGGAGGGGGGGAGAGAGAGAGAGAGAGAGAGAGAGAGAGAGAGAGGCGATCCAGTTACTC
>OMKI01037249.1:29964-56910 GCA_900302315.1 Phycis blennoides
GAATGGGCAGAAGAAAAAAGGTAAATTTTTTAGGTTTTTTTTAAATGGAGATATCATTCCTTTAGTATGCATCTAACTGAAGCCATATCACACACACACACACACACACACACACACACACACACACACACACACACACACACACATCGTTATACATCCCAATGTGCATATATTTTTCATAGTCAACACAGTTGCAAGCGTTCTGGTATTTTTACTTTTTAATCTGGTATTCCAAGGCATTCCAAGACAATACATTAATGTTAAGACCAATGACGTCATGTGGTAGTTGGCCTACATCTCCTAATGGAATGGATGCAGCCGCTGCTGTCCCGTACTTAGTCGCTAGCTTCTGAAACCTTGTACTGAAACCTGTGTAGATCTCAAACATCACCAATACCTTTTATTGTATTGTATACCGTACATGAAATATTAAATATACATTTTAACGAGGTGGTAAAACGCCCTATAAAGCAATAAGGTTTTTTTGTCACAATGCCCAGGTGTAAACCCAGCCAACAAATCAACTCAAGGTGTAAATGTTTGAAGTTAACAGCACCTACAAGCCGGCTGGGTTAAGTCAGATCATTATCTACTGTTAAAGATGATCCTGTACAGTTTATTTTTTTCCCTCTTCGAGGTGAATGAAGAGGTGAATGACTTGAAACAGGAATCATCCCTACTTGGTGTGTTCCTGACATGGCGTTTAGTTTGCTCAGGCCTGAGCGTGACACAGCAGTGCACCGTGACATGTGGCGCGCCCTACAGGCCTCCGCAAGATACTCTCACTTTTCTTCTTTTTCTTTTTTCTCAAACTGAAGCCAAGCAAGTGGGAGGCATTCAGTAAGAGGTGGGCTGGGAGTTAGTGTTAGCAGCAGTGAAAGGCTCCAATTACAGCCAAGTAAGTCAGTGGGTGTCTTCTGACCTTCAGAACAGGATCACTCTAGAGGGTTAAAAAAAAATGCTTTACTCTTTACTCCTACACTCTCTTGCTTTCGTTCTCTCATGTCCCTTTAGCCGTGTATCTCTCCGTTCTCTCCCAGTCTCTCTCGCTGTGTATCTCTCCCTCTCTCGCTCCCTCTCTCGAACTACACAGTCAGCAGATAAGCACATGGCCACGTCATTTTAATTTTTCAACTTTTGTTAGTGGCTTCCTCACATCTCTGCACACTCCCCACTGCCAGACCCTCTCTCTGCCTGCAGAGTGCTGGCTCGCCCTGCTGGCCAGCACGTGCACTGCAGTAGGCGGGGCCAGGCAGTTGATGCAATTTTGCATCAGTGCTGTCAAATGTGCTCCATTGCTCAGGTCTGACTGGATTAGCATGTAGAAGCTCAACATAGTAATGTAACATAGTTAGCATAGTTTTGGGGCACAAACATGCTGTGAAAGTGAGTTTCTCATGTTTGTTCTCTGACTAAATACCATTTACATTACATTTAGGGCGTTTAGCAGACGCTTTTATCCAAAGCGACTTACAAAGAGTACATTTGTCATAAGAAGCTGAAACATTTAATTGCTGCTAATACAGTAAGAAAGTCACCAGAACAAGTTTCAAGCATTTCAATTGCTAGATTAACCATTGCTAGTATACAACATCTCTGACTAAGTGCCAAGTTACAAAGAACGATCAAAGTGCTAACTTACAAATCAAATCAATTACCAATCAAGAGAACATGCAACATTTCTGATCTAAGCTCATAGCATTCAACACATCACTCACATTTTACATTAAATAGTATTTTGTTTGGTACAGAGAAAAATAGATGGATGAAACGAGCCCCAAAGTGACCATGCTACTTTGGTGGTCCCTGGAGTCCATTTGTACAACGTTGCAAACTGTTCTGCTCCAGTAGTTTCCTTATCTGAATGAAAAGACAGCAGCTCTGACGTGGCCTCCATTCTGCTGTGTCTCCTACCAACCAGGCCCCAAGCACAAGTGGGTCCCGCTGATGATCGAAGTGAAGTCTGAAGGCCCCCGGGAGCGCTCTGCCTCCAGGAACAACAGCAGGCAGAACGAGAACCCCCGCATGCCCCCCAACGCCAGGAACGACCTCCGAGGTCAGTGTGGAGACACCTGGGGGATGGCCAGTGGGCACAAAGTGCTCTTTACTCGGAACAAATGGGTGTCCATGCTGTTTAAATGAATTTAACTGATCCCAACACACAGGCTAAAGCTATCATGAAACAAAATGCGAGAGTTATTTGACTGACTTTATTTGCTAGACTGCCAACACCGGTCTTAACGATGATGTCACGGTGATGAGTATAAAACAACAAATGACAGCTCCAACTAGACTGACAACTCAAGAACCCACATGAATAGTGCAGTAATGAGAGCATTGGCATATTGCAGACACACAAACATGCTGTGCAAATGATGAGTTTCTCATGTCTCTTCTCTGACTAAAACCAATGGAGAGAACATGAAACACCTCTGATCTCAGCATTAAACTACAGGTGGCTCACTCATTAGGTTTACTATGAGAAACTGTTGTTTACAGTTGAAACAGCCATTACTGTTATAATTCTTTTTTTCTCCCAGAGGGCAACTGACTCAAAGTAAAAAGAATGCCGTCTCTAGCTCCCAAAGAGCTTTAAAAGAAAGGTGAAATCCAAAGGCGAGCCTGACTCCATCCATGTGTCTTTCTCTTTCTGGGTTCAACAGTAACTCTGCTTACCTTTTCAGCTCATCTGTTTCAGTTTAAGCACACATGCCCACTCGCTGTTTTTCTTCTGGGCTATTGTGGATGAATGTAATGGACCATTTTGGAATGGCTTCCATTGAAAGCTGGGCTAAAACGCGACTTTGACCACCATTTCTATATTTGACTGTTCTAGGCATAGGTTGTTATTTTTTGTTCTTTTCTAAATCTATCCGTACGATAGTTGTTTACTAGTGCATTTTGGAAGGAAGCATTAAAAAGGTCATCCTGAGATGGTTCATGTGATATACTATCTTGTACCTCTGTGTTGTGGTCCGAGACCACCGCAGCCCACCCACTCATCACCTGTGTGTCTCCGCCCCTCCACTCATCACCTGTGTGTCTGCGCCCCTCCACTCATCACCTGTGTCTGCGCCCCTCCACAAGCCCACCCACTCATCACCTGTGTGTCTGCGCCCCTCCACAAGCCCACCCACTCATCACCTGTGTGTCTGCGCCCCTCCACAAGCCCACCCACTCATCACCTGTGTGTCTCCGCCCCTCCACTCATCACCTGTGTGTCTCCGCCCCTCCACAAGCCCACCCACTCATCACCTGTGTGTCTGCGCCCCTCCACTAGGCCACTATGACCACCACTACGGCTACAAGGCCTACGACGTGAAGGACGGGGCCTACGGCCAGAAGTTCAACAGCACGGTGACCTACTACTACGACAACATGAGCAGCACTGACCTCTACACCGTGGACCATGACCTGCTCAAGGACTACATCAAGCGCCAGATGTGAGTTCTGTCTGTTCGAAAACAAACGGAAACGTCTGAGTTCTGTGCGTAGCGACAAAGCCAACTACAATGCTGTTTGTCTAGAAATAGGTATAGCCGTCGTGTAATCTGGGCATGTAATCTTTATCTTGTAGTGTTGCCAAAATACCAGAATTCGGACTTTGATATGATACCTGCCTAAATATCTCAACACTGAAACGATACCACAGCAAACGCCTAAAACATCAGCAGCGCAGACCTCCGCAAAGGAAGTGTATTTAGTAGTTTGTGTTCACAGTCAATTAGTTCACTACTGTAGTGTGCAGACTAATAATCCTGGGTTTGAGCTTCATCACCATGAAGTGCAAGACTTACAGTTAATGTAATTTATTTATTATTTTCATGCAAATTACAATTTTACTTTATGTGCTTTCTTGTTTGTTTGTTCTTGATACATTTAGGTATGTTTATTCAAACATGAATAATTACGTTATTGTAGATAATTAGATCACACTCATTGTCTCGTAATCTGATGTCCCCTACAGTTTTTTATAGTCATGTTTGCAACCAGATCACTTCTTAAACAGCATGATATTTCCTTTGTGGTCTTCACACTCAAGTTGATTTGGCAAACTATTTATACTTTTTTCACAAATGTTTTATTATCGTAGTTATAAATGTCAATCATAAGATGGATAGATAGATACTTTATTGATCCCTGTGGGAAAATTCAAGGTCCCAGTAGCTTACAAGACATCACACACAACATACAACAAACAGGCTGGCAAAAAAAGAAAAACTGCCTGGATAACATGGACAACAAAAATATACTGAGTAAAAAAGTCCACATGAATGTACCGAAGGATGTATAAGCATGGGATGCTTTCAGTGGCAGGGCAGGGACTGGCCCTGAGATTCAGTATGTATGGTAAGGTGCTCTATGATGGTGTGTGATGGAATGGGTCCAACAGTGCAAGGATCAAATTGAGAGACCAGCATTAAATATGGGCAATATTGTACAATAATGCACAATAATGTGCGTTACACAACGGAAATGGGTCATTTGACACCACAGTGTAGTTCTGTCCGTCCGCCACGTGTGGCAGTGGAGAACATGATGGCAAGAGGACTTTCCCACTGGGAGTGGAAACAAAACTCTCCACACACTCTGTCCCACTGCCACACATCAACGCCGCTCAGAGGACGTCTGGCTTAAGACACCATCGTTCAAGTACCGGTACTAATTAACGTGGGTTTCGTGCTGTATTAAATGGCAGGGTATTGCCATACCATTCCAGTATCAGTATACCGTGCAATACTAGCGGGTACTAAACTAACTGCAAATCATGACAGTATTTTGTGTAGAAAAGTTGGGTAAACCTATTTTTCCCCCTCAAAATCCTTTCTTCTGTCGTGTCACACACACAAACATGTTTATAAGCACTGGTGTAGAAACGAGCTGAATAGAATCCCCTTGTTCAGAACTGTTCCATGAGAGCAGAGGTGCGTTCGGAGGCGTGCTATTCTTTTCCAGCCCATCTCTGCATTTTGGAAGCCATTCCGAATAGCTGTCTGTGTTTATTCAGGGGCCCCATGGAAGGCCTTGAGTTACTTTAAAAACAGTGTTACCACCCCATTGACTTATGTTCTGACCCAGTTACCCTTTGTCTTCTATACTGGAATGTTTGAAATGACAGTGTGGCAGATATCATGGTGTCAAGTCATTTCCAAAAAGATGGTATCCAAATACTATATTCTCTAAAGTCGGATACAGCATTGCGTTTTGATGTGTGTTTATTTTATTTGCACAAATAAATTAAATTGAACAAACCCATAACCCAAATGGCAAGTTGAAACCTTGCCTCATCCCAGTATCACCAGTTGGTTTGACTGTAAGAAACACAGAATTCCAGAGTGCACTTTTATGTTCCATTTAAATATGATCCCCAACACCTCTTCTGTCCTCTTGCACTCCAGTGAGTACTACTTTAGCCTGGACAACCTGGAGCGGGACTTCTTCCTGCGGAGGAAGATGGACCAGGAAGGCTTTCTGCCAATCGGACTCATCGCCAGCTTCCACCGTGTGCAGGCTCTCACCACCGACCTCAGCCTCATCCTTGAGGTAAGCAGGGGGAGCTGCAAGATGTGCTGAAGCAACACAGATCATCAGTCAAGGCTTGGCTATGGGGAGGATGTAGAAGCGTCTATTGGTCAGGGTTCATCTGATGGGTACGAAATGCTGCTTTTAAAAGGCCGGCCATGTGTTAGATTTCAAAAATAGGTTTCAGAAGATGCTTTCACTTCCTTTTGAGCTGTACTTAAACATCCCCAATAAAACAGTGACAGATTTTCAAAGGCTCAACATTATGATCTTTATTGAAATAGGCAAACTGGCTTTTTTGTTGATGGCAGATTATTTCCTAAGAACTTAAACCCAAGAATGGCATGCTTGGGTGTATTGTACTTTGGTTTGTTTACTTGCTTTTGCTTGTTATGTGTCGTAGGTTTGGGTTTAAATTTGAATAGGAGACAACAGCAATTTAACTTCCAAGTGAATAGTCATGCTTATATTCTGTGTTTCTATTGTTTATAACTGTAAATTACGTAATTTAAAAGCCAGGGAAGTATTTTCTGTGTACTACTCCTCTGCTGCTGCGTGAATGGACTTGAAAAGCACACAGAAGCATGGTCTCGGTGTGTGCTCTGAAACACAGGCCTTGAAGGACAGCAAGGAGGTGGAGATCATTGACTTGAAGATCCGCCGCAAGGAGGACCCAGAGAAGTGGCCGCTGCCAGGCCTGGCCATGTCTGACGCTGCACAGACAGACTTCTCCCAGCTCATCAACTGTCCGGAGTTCGTTCCCCGCCAGCCCACGGAGCCGCCCACAGGTCAGCAGCGCCGCCGCCTCACACAGGCCCACCAGATAGTCTCGCTTCCACAACAGCACACTTCCGCCACAACTGTAAATGCTTCGGGGGGAGGGAGCTACAAACTTTGTTTCTCTTTGTACATCAGTGTATCGTCCAGTCGACTGTTCAGTGAATGTTTGTGCACTGGAAGCCGCACCACAGGCCCTGGTTGTGTCTAAATCATTTATTGTATCTTGAACCCAACAAGGTTCTTCCAGGACTTCGGGAGGGGCCAGAAAGCAGCTCAAGACGGAGCCAGACATCTCCAACCTGAAGACCATGCCCAAGGGCCTCTCCGCCAGCCTGCCAGACCTGGACTCAGAGTCCTGGATTGAGGTCAAAAAGAGGCCCAGGCCCTCCCCAGCTAGACCCAAGGTCAGTGGTTGTGTTGCGGTTCATCCTAGTCTCTCCGACACTGGGGTAATGGCTGATCAATCTGTGCATGTGATTGATCTGATGTTTTCAAGCCATTTAAGAAGGTGCTCAATAAGCTTATAATATTTTTTTTGTCATGTGATCATGCTGATTGGTTATTGTGATCACCATGCTTGTGTTAGTGTCATATGTGATCTTCAACATTGTAATCTATGCCATTTTGTTACAAAAATAAGACTAAGTTATTTAGACTAAACATGAGCAAAAGCCTATGTTCCTGCCACTTTCCACCAACCGGTTTGTGAACATTCCACTGTCACACTGAATGGACACTGACAGCAAGGTGTGTGTGGAGCTCTGAGAGGGTTACGCTTCTCTGACCCTTTTAGTATCACGCTACAGTGTGTGGCGCGAGTCATATGCAACATCACTCATTGTAATGCTCATACACAACGACAGCACTAGCTTAAACCATGGGGCTAACACCTCCGCCCTCCTTCCTAGAACTCTCAGTGCACAACACATTTTTTTCATCAGTTCAATTCCAGCTGAGACAGCATGTTCACTGACACGTTAGGTTATTACTGTCCTGCAGCAGGTAGGAGTTTTCACAAACCTGTGTTCATGTCGATGGTGTTTTGTTATGCTTTGCTATATTGGACCAGCAGCCACCACTAGCCATCACTCCTTGGGACACTTTTTGTTGAAAAGTGGGCTCCTGATCCCTCCCCTTTTCAGTTACCCCCCTCACCTGTTAACGCATGTGCCTTTTTCTTTATATCCCCCCCTCCATGTTTCTCTTCACTCCCCCCGCCATCCTCTTCTCGCCTTCCTTCCACCCATCCACCTGCTCCTCTGACCATTGTGGGTTGACTGACCTAGACCCCCTCGTTGCAGAAGGAGAAGGAGGAAATGGCTCGCTCCCCTCTGCCCCTGTGTGTTAGCGCTCCCTCCCCCAGCGCTCCAGTCAACAAGGTACAACTCATTCAACTCATTCACTTCCTCTCTGCCACAATGCAGTCTTGTCCTGATGAAAAAAATCTCAAATTGTATCTAAATGTATAAAACCCCAGCGGCAGTCACGTTTGGTTCAATTGGTTTGGTCCCGGTCAGGGTGAGAATACATGTTCAAACCCGTGCGCTGCAGGGAGATGAACTGACCTGTCTCCCCCAGGAGGAGCAGGACGAGCCCGAGGAGCTGGACTTCATGTTCGACGAGGAGATGGAGCAGATGGACGGCCGGCGCAACACCTTCACCGACTGGTCGGACGAGGACTCGGACTGCGAGATCGACGACCACGACGTCAACAAGATCCTCATCGTGACGCAGACGCCGCCGTACCTGCGCAAGCACCCGGGGGGCGACCGCACCGGCCAGCACACCTCGCGCTCCAAGCTGACCACCGAGCTGGTCAAGGTCATCAACGACGGCCTCTTCTACTACGAGCAGGACCTCTGGGACGACACGTGTGACCCCGAGTACGCCACCATCAAGGTGAGGTCACCCCCCCCTCCCCCCACAGTCAGCACGTGTCTTAATCTTAAGCAGTGAGGTGATTGATCTACCCCTGGAGCTGCCTGGCCACCATTCACAGCGAAGCCGTTTTTTGTTTTGTATTGTGGTTTTACACATACCATAAGGGATGACGGCAACACCGCTACGAGATGCCACAAGAACCACACTGTTGGGTTCACCGAAAGAGCACGGTCTTTAGACGGATTTAGATGTGCGACGTCAGAGAAACAGGCGCCTCATTTGAGCACATTTTTGAGTCACAGCCAGACGGTTATTATAAACAGTGATACTTAGCGGGACTGTACCACACTTTATCATATACCAGTAACAAGGAAGACTGTCCATAACGTCAGTGATTGTGGTGCTGGAGCATCACTGCTCAGCAGAGAACATAAAGGTGGGGAATGGCGAGCCGAGGGAGCGAGCAGCTGATGGATCCTGCGGTGTCCCTTCATTCTGGGAACGCTGAGATTCCCTGCAGACAAACGTGATGACGAACAGTTCTCTACAAATCAGTGACCGTCTTCAGCGCGCACTACCAATAGCAGCAGGGGCACGTCAAACATGGTTTACTCCATTAACGTGGTTAATGGCGACACCGCCCAAATGTAACTGACTCGGTGCTCGGGGAGCGAGGCAGGCGGGGGCTAAACCTAGACCACCAGCATGCTGACTCTCCCTGCAGCCTCTCACACTGTTCCACTGACCCAGATCTGACCAGAGCCTCGGCCGCTCGATAACGTTTCCAGACGTTTTTAACGGTTGAAGATGCAGGATTTAAACGCATGGTTAAGATGTATGCACTTTATAGGCCTCATGGTTTGTTTCTTGTAATGCTGATTATTCAATAGAAATGTTTTAAAGGAAAGGGATACAAAAGCATAAAAAGCTACCAAATATACTCTTTCATGTTACGGCAGATGGACAAGGAACAAAGCATTTAACACCGTAGTGAGGGCTCCCCGGGTTTATGAAGGCCAGAAAGTGTATCGTGCCGAACCGAAAACCTTGCCTCACCTGAACTGTAACACCCTAGTACCTACAAGACAAATTGTGTGAAGCTTATTAATTTACAATTTAAAGGACAGAAACTGCTTCAAATGACGTATCAAAATAAAGTCTAAAAAACGCCTTTTCTCATTCCTCAAATAGGAGAACAAAGTGTGTAATGTTTACTAAAATATCCACCTCAAATATTTGTGATATTTGTTCTAGTGCTAAAAGGTTGCTTTGAAAGACTTTCTATTGGTCCCCCTCCTGACTAGAAAATGCTCTCTTAGGCCAACAGAAGTCAAAATCCATTATTCAGGGCAGTTCTCTGAGAGCTTCCACACTGTGGCGCGTTCTTGAATTGTAGGTGTTTCTGTCCTGGGCTAGATTACCTATTATTCTGACATTTATTATTATAATTATTATTATGGATATGACAAAAGCAGCCGAAAGCTCCTGTCCTGGAAAGACTGTCTTTTGTTGTTGTGTGGTCTTTTGTTGCCACCGGTGGCCCGCTGGGCCCTTTGTTGGGTCCCCTTGTCTTTGTGTGGGCGCTTCCATGTGACTCGCCAGCTCCAGCGGCGCGTGGAAGCCGGGCCGTTGTTGATAAATAAACCCGGGGGATGCGGAGCTGCCGCCTACTTCTTGGGGTCCGGCAGTGGGGGCTTCTAGGGACAGAGGGACGCGGACAAGATGGATTGTCACACATATCAGGACGGCCCCACCGCCAATATGGAGGACTCTGTGAGTGTTGCCGTAAGACCAGAAGGTTTTTAGAGCCCAGTGGAGAAAAAAACGCATCTTGCATGCGTTTCTAAAAGTTTTGTTGCCGTAGTTGATTGGAGACTATAAAGCTCTTGAGCCCTTGATGTAGGTGAGGTTATCGCCAGGAACGAAGGAAGGAATTGGTTGGCACTTAAATCAGCAGCGTAGTCCGTCTGGAGTCAGGGGTCCCAGCCGAGCTTATTTTTGAGAACGTTTAGGACACCAGCCCCTTGTTGAAATTAGTTTTATCAGGTCTTCAGTTGGTCTCCGGCTTCAGAGCAGAGAGGACTTGGAGAAGCTTGGCAACATGAAACTGAAAAGGCTTTTTCTCACAGTCATGTTCTGCTGTTGTATCTCCATATCCAAACTCCTCCAGAAAAGGTCTGTCACAGCTTTTTACGCCCGCACTTTTGGTTTGTTGATGCTGTTCATCCATCAAGCTTTTTATGTACTTTAAGAGGATTACTTGTGTTGCAATCGCTGTATGTTTTTCTACGTTTCATTGCTATTTTTTACTCTTGTGCATCAAGTTTATCATTGAACAAATGTGTATAATTAGTTTCACTTAGTTTCAATGTATTCATATTGGATGTTGTGTGTTTTGCAGCAAGAGGTGGAGAACTTCAAGAAGGTCCACCTGATCAGCCGGGAAGAGTTTAACTGTTTGACCCCTGAGCCCCCTGTTGACCCCAACCAAGAAGTCCCCCCTGGGCCCCCGAAACCCCAGCAGAGTAAGTGACGGCGTGAGACCTCCCCAATGGATCCTGGGGAAGTGATCAGAAAATGTAATAGTAAATCTACGAAGACGAGAGAGAGATTGTGACAGGCTGAACCAGACAGAGCCCTAGAGGGAGAACGCAGCAGGGTGTTTTCAGTGGTTTCCTTCTGCCCCCCAGTCCCCACAGACGCCCTGGCCAACAAGCTGTTTGGCGCGCCAGAGCCCTCTGCCATCGCGCGCTCGCTCCCCACCACCGTGCCCGACTCGCCCAACTACCGCAGCGCCCGCACGCCCCGCACGCCCCGCACGCCCCACCGCAAGGACTCCACCATGACGCCGCGCTTCTACCCCGTGGTCAAGGAGGGCCGCGCCGTCGACGCCAAGGTGAGGGCCTGCTGTGCTCTGGTTCTGACACTGTCACCTGAGGGCCGGGCCTGCTGTGGTCTGGTTCTGACACTGCCACCTGAGGGCCGGGCCTGCTGTGGTCTGGTTCTGACACTGTCACCTGAGGGCCGGGCCTGCTGTGGTCTGGTTCTGACACTGCCACCTGAGGGCCGGGCCTGCTGTGGTCTGGTTCTGACACTGTCACCTGAGGGCCGGGCCTGCTGTGGTCTGGTTCTGACACTGCCACTGTCACGTGAGGGCCGGGGGGGGCCAGTAGCTCAGTGTGTAGAGCTGGTGGACAGAGCGGGCACTAACCGTAGGGTCGGCGGTTCGATCTCCTTGATCCTCCTCCTCCAACTGTCCACATGTCGAACCCCACAAATGTACTGATTGTCGGTTTGGACAAAAGCGTCTGCTAAAGGCCCCTTTGCCCTTTAACCTTTACCACGGCCTCCTCAGGGCCCGGGAGGCTTATGGTTATGTAGGTGAGAAACGTCTAAGATGAAGGGATGGTGCTGATGGGGGAAAGTGTGTCTTGAAGCACAGCGACATTGTCCACCTTCTTATTACTTTTGAGAATAGTGATCAGTATTATCATATAAGTATTATGTAATTGTGTCGTTGCCATCATCATCATCATCATCATCGTCGGCTTGCTAACCCACCACTTGGACATGTTCCCCAGACCCCCAGGAAGAGGAAGACCCGACACAGCTCCAACCCCCCTATGGAGTGCCATGTCGGCTGGGTGATGGACTCCCGGGAGCATCGCTCCCGCACGGCCTCCGTCAGGTCAGAGAGCATCTCTTTGGTGTTGTACCCACAATGCACTGCGCCACAGCAGTATTTCCCACAGGCCAGTTCATG
The DNA here is from genome assembly GCA_900302315.1 of Phycis blennoides. Lineage (NCBI taxonomy): Eukaryota > Metazoa > Chordata > Actinopteri > Gadiformes > Phycidae > Phycis > Phycis blennoides. The sequence goes on from OMKI01037249.1 coordinate 41,912, forward strand.
TGGTCTGGTTGCCCTGTTGGTAACTCCATACTACATAAGAACAGGCTGAGAATCCACAGGAGATTGTAGATCATCACAGTAGATGATAATACCAACTGTTACCAAAACCAAGTAGAACTAAAAATGACAATGTGTTTTTAGTTTTTGTATTTTAAATATGGGAGATGATATTATAATCACCAATTTCACACAACCAGTATATTGCAACCATTTTGGCAACCAAAAGTTAGTCGGCCAAGCCAAAGATCTTGTACAGCTGGGCCTTGTACAGATCTTCAGTTTGCTCACCGGTGGGCCCTCTGTTTCTAAGCCTTAGAACGTGTTGAATGGTGAACCTGAGGTGGTTCTAACGTCACCCCCTCCCCTACTCAGCTCCAACGCCAGCCCCTCTGAGGGGACCCCTGCCCTGGGCAACATCGGCTGCACTCCCCAGTCGCTGCCCAAGTTCCAGCACCCCTCTCACGAGCTGCTCAAGGAAAACGGCTTCACGCAACATGTGTACCACAAGTACCGCAGACGCTGCCTAAACGGTACGGTGGACACAAACGCTTCGTCTCACACTTTCAGAGTATTTATGGACCGCTCTACTTTCTGAGTGCACAGACGTTGGGCTTATTGTTGGTCTCATCCAGTCACTCACTGTTAAACCTTTTATTACCCTACCCCGAAACACACAATCATTGTATTAGTCTTAGACAGGAAATTGAGCAATATCTAAAATAATATCAAATACTTAAATATGAATGAGCCCTCTTTCTGTCTGTGGTCCAATCGCAGAGCGGAAGCGCCTGGGAATCGGCCAATCACAGGAGATGAACACGCTGTTCCGCTTCTGGTCCTTCTTCCTGAGGGACCACTTCAACAGGAAGATGTACGAGGAGTTCAAGCAGCTGGTGGTGGAGGACGGGAAGGAGGGCTACAGGTGGGCTCTCACCACAGGGAGGGCTTCTCAATAACAATGAGCATAACATCATATAGAATACAAATTCATAGATATAGGAATACAATTATATCACCTGTGTTTCTTTAATGATGTATACATAAAACGGGTGTATTTGAAAAATACAGTGCAATTGTGCATTGAAAGAAACCAAATTAGGTCTATCTTTAATGTTAAAGTAGTAACTATAAAGTATCTTTAAACGTACATTGTTCTATTTAACTATAAAATCTCACTGCAATGCAGTAGTATTTCTCCTCAATCATTCCACCGTACTTCATGCTGTGAATGGCTGTTTGGATTGGTGTTGCAGCTGTAGCTCACTGGGTGTACACCAGGTTTGTCATGGAAGCGGGTGGGCCCTGTGGGGTTTGCTTCACACTTCATCAAGGATGAACTGTGCTTGAGCGAGCCCCCCTGTATACATGCGAGGTGCTGACGGGTTGGGCTGGTGCTGTGCGCTGCAGGTACGGCCTGGAGTGCTTGTTCAGGTACTTCAGCTACGGCCTGGAGAGAAAGTTCCGGCCTGACATCTTCAAGGACTTCCAGGAGGAAACCATGAAGGACTATGAAGCTGGTGAGATGGCGCTGGGCTCAATGTGAAACGGAAGGGTTTTAAGCGGACAGAGTCGTGAGTATAGTGAGCTGACCTTGACTTTCCTATCTGTTCTTCCCGTGTTCAGGCCAGCTCTATGGTCTGGAGAAGTTCTGGGCCTTCCTGAAGTACTCTAAAGCCAAGAGTATGGAGATCGACCCCAAGCTGCAGGAGTACTTGAGCAAGTTTAAGCGCCTGGAAGACTTCAGAATTGACGTGAGTGTAAAGCTTTTGCACGTATGCACTCCTAACCTCTTCTATGGTTGGCTCTGCTGAATGACAGTCCTATAAACAAAGAGCCTCTCCCAGCCTCACACGTCGTCCCCCCTGTCCCCCCCCCAGCCCCCCATGGAGGACGGAGGACGGCGGAGACACTCGTCCAGCGGCGGGGACGGCCGGCGCCGCCACCCGTCCCAGACCTCCAGCCGCCCCCACAGCCAGGCCAGCTCGGGGCCCCCCGGCACTGCCAGGGAGGACCCCAAGACCCCCGGCACTGCCAGGGAGGACCCCAAGACCCCCGGCACTGCCAGGGAGGACCCCAAGACCGCCAGCGCTGCCAGGGAGGACCCCAAGACCGCCAGCCCGCGGGGCGCCGCCGCGGACGACGCCAGGCCCGTGAAGTAACACTGCTGCCACCCGCAGGCCGCGGTCCAGACCCACTCCCACCAGAACCCGGCCGCCACCGGGGGTCCCTGAGCCGCGAGGCGGGCCGGGGAGAGACGGGGTGTGGTGGGGAAGAGGGGGGCGGGTCCAACCCTACATCGCAAGCCAAACCTTTTTAGTTTTTATTTTGTCTTAATTTGTTTTACGAAATCCCTGTCATCACTTTTTGAATCTGAGGAAGAGGAAAAAATATGCCATTTGGATTTGAGTTTGGAGACGAAGGTGTCCATGAGCCGACAGTTGAGAGGACCGTCGTCCATGACTCGTTTTATTTGGGGGCTGGGAAGGAAAAAACTAAAATGGCAGATTTATCAATTTATTTTTTTGCTTCCGGGGATAAGAATTGGTTTTTCCTTTAAGGACTGACAAAATGGACCCACCCCTCCTGTTCAGTTAACACCCCGACCTCATTTGTTTTGGATTGGACTCCTACTGGCTGGTAAACCTGAATCCTCACCACCATCCCTTATATGGTTGGTGCTTTCAAACAAGGGATTGGATTGGAAACTTGGAAATATTATTAAATATTTTATTTAGCATTTAGGGCTGGACATTAAGATTGGAAAAAATTACAAATTCCAATCATCAAGAAGAGGAAAAAAAAAAGACTATGAATCCCTCAGTTTGAACGTGATCGTTAAAAAGTTGCCTTATTTAAATGGTTTTACTGCTTATAACTTGTGCCCGCCACCTTAACGTCAGTTGTACAGAATCAACACGGCCGATCACGCAATATCAGTCACCGCTCCTAACAGTGGCCACGCGGTGACACGTTGTACCTGGGGAAAAGAAAACCTGACCGCAAAACCCCCTCATGCTCCTGCTGGGACCGTTCCGTTTGAAAACTGTCTTCCAAGTATCACATGGTCTGTTACAAACCCAGTCCCTCCCCGCATCGCCTCACGCTAAACGCCTCACAGGGTTGGGAATCGGCATAACAACCACTGCACATCTGTCATAACAGCCCACTTACCCCCCCCCCCCCCCCTCCATGGACAGTCTGTAGCCAACCATCCATCCGTTTGACATCCATCCATGCATCCATCCATTGACCACCACCAGAGGCTGAATGACTGGAATCACCAAACTGGGTTAACTTGAAATAATCACAGGCTTTGGGGGAGTGTCCCCCCGGGGAGGGGGGGGGGGGGGGCTGTGTGGCGGGCCGGAGCTCGGTGCTGTAGAGAAGGGCTCCGCGCGCCTCGCTCGCCAGCGGTGACACGCAGGCTTGGTGGGAGGCGGCCTCCCCCTCCACCCAGCGCAGCCTCCACCTCCACCCGCCGCAGCCTCCACCTCCACCCGCCGCAGCCTCCACCCACCGCAGCCTCGCTTCCCCCGCCTGCGCCCAACGCTCACGGGCTCACCAAATGCATCCTGGGAAACACAGCGGTACAAACGCAGACACGGCGGGCGCCAACGCATCTGCTGCTCACGTGGCCTCCGCGGGAGAAATGTTCTACGTTGTGTGTTTGTTTCTGAGAGAACCCTGCCACCGGTGGACCAGGGATGGGTTTGCTGGTTTTGACACGTTTTGTTCCAATCAGTGAGCCGAAGTTTCTTTCTTCAGCTCGAGTGCAGATGATATCAGCTAGAGTGGTTTCTCCTTTCTTTTCTTTCTTTTCCTTTTTGTTCCACTAATGTAAATGTGAATCTGCCAGATGAAGAGAAGTGGCCCCCTGCTACTCGGTGTATTGTTTATAGAACAGATGACTATATATCGCCTTACACGTTTATCGGCTCCTCTTCTTTTTAATGGTCTTTTTATGATTACTTTTTAACGCTTTTTTTAATTTACCATTTGCTGTGTTACTAAGCAATGTTGCGTAAGTCTTTTTGGGTTTGTCTCGTCTCTGGTCTGTGGAAACGCATTCAGGCTTTGTCAGCTGGGGACACGTTGCACACAAGAAAAGGGAATGAATGAGAACTGTGGCTGTAGAGGCTGACACTAGAACCATCACGCTCTCCCTGTTTAAAATGAGTTGCAGAATTTCACATTGAAATTATAGTGTGCTTGTTTTTCCCCCCCTTCCTTCTGGGTCATGTTGGTGCTGACCCGTTGGGAGGTTATTGAAGTTCTAGTTGGGTAATACCCTCTCTAATGGCCAAACAATCTTAGACCCTGATTAGAACAACAACAAAAAAACCTGAAACAATCTTGAGTTGTACATTTTAAATATTTCTAAAACACCTAGTTTTTTTGTCAATTGGAGCTCCAAGCTAATTTCCCATCCAGGCAGACGACACAATGCGCCACCATGCTGGCAGCCTTGTGTTGTACGGTGGCCCATGTCTATCACCAGCCCGGTCCTGCTCAAAAGTCTTACATGTTAAGAGTGGGTTGGGTTGCCTCAGAAGTTCACCCTGCTTGGAAGTCCCCCTGAGCTGGCAGCTGTTGAGCCTTGTTCCCAGACACCAGGACGGCCTGTTATCTTTACATTTGTTTTCCTTCTTACATTTGTTTTATTTTAAGCCGCTTTGGTTTTTTTCTCATTAGAAGCAAACAAAAAAAAAAGCTACATTTATTTTATTTTTTCTTGTTTTGTTGGTTTGACATACGGAGTATGGGGCTGATTCTAGAGGAGGCAGAAGGGGATGCAGCCCACTCATTACACCTGGTGTCACCGGGGACTGAAGGGGATGCAGCCCACTCATTACACCCGGTGTCACCGGGGACTGAAGGGGATGCAGCCCACTCATTACACCCGGTGTCACCGGGGACTGAAGGGAGCGGCGTGAAGACAACAGAGTGAAGCTCCAGTGCGTTCCCGGTGAGCAGTGTGTGACCTCTGACCCAGTGGGCCGCTGGGGGGCGCTGCTCTTCAACACGCCCCCTCCCCTCAGCGCTGTCCCCCCCTCCTCCCCCCAGACACAGGGGGAGGCTGTGGGCCGCGGTGACCTCGGACCCCCTCCCCCTCTCAGCATACAGCTTCTGACGCTCCAACTGACTGCCGCCGGTTCTCTGAACAAACTCTAGGTGGCGCTGCGACCACTGCTCTGTAGTTTTGACATGGACCGGGCTGGTTGGCCTACACAGACGAGATCAGAGGACGGTTGGAGAGCTGGGGCGGGGGAACCATCTCATGGAGTTTGTGTTGACCTCAAGAGGAATAAGGACGGCAATGTGAGGACAAAAGAACAGGACAAAATTCCATAAAGCCATATAAAATACAAAATAGCTGTATATGAACCATTAAAACCTGTTAATAGACCATTACCATTACAATATCCTAGGCTTGTCATGAGGAACAAAAAAAGACAAAAATGAGGAAAAAAGGAACAAAAAAACACAAAATGGAAAAATGTAAAATACTTGAATGAGATCTTGTATTATAACATTTAATATTCATAATATCTGCTTTGTAGGCTGATGTGATTCGCTATTAGTGTTATTTGTAATTTGTAGTAATTATGCTTTTCCTTAATAAAGAAAAAAAAACACAAAATGGACAAAAAAACTCTAACCATGTGTTGTCGCTGAGTGGTTATTTTGTGGGAGTGTGCGCCCATCAACCAGTTTGAGTCAATGTCATTCGTCGCCAACTCAAGATAGACATTTGGTTTTAGCTGACATTTAGCATCGCTGTGTCACAAATGAGCGGCTGAAGGAGACGTAGTGCCAGTGGCGCAGGGCATTGTGCTGCTGTGGTGGCATGGCTTCTGCCAAGCTCTTGATGCTGCCTTTCCAAAACAAGTCACACTTTAAATTTCTTATTTGTCTTTTATTCAAAAACAGTGGAGTACAATGAAGTGTGAAAACCATTTCATTGTGTCAAGTCACTTTGAGGGATACATTCCTTCATTTAGATTGAACCATTTTTCAATTTAGACCCAAAAAGCAGTGGGCCAGGATTAAAAGGGCCTCCCATCATAATGCATGCCACCAGCCTTCAAAAATGCTTCCACAATTTTAAGTGCAAAAATAATTTCACGACAATCGATTGACTAAGTATTAGTCATTAAGAGTGAAAGAAGCCCAGCCCATTTTCACTTTTACCTCAGCAGCAAGTGCACAAAATACTCCCAGACTTTGGTTGAGTCCAGCACGATGGAAAATAAGTATGGACAAGGCAGAAGAAAGTTATATTACCAAACATCTTCATCTCTTAATCATAACATGTTTTACATCACTTGTAAAGGAAATTGAAAGGATTAAGATATATTTGAGAGCCCATTGTCTATGGACTAAAAAGAGAACACAACACATCAGAATAACATCTGAAGTGTTCCTCCTTGAAGTATTAGACCTGTTCTTACCATATTTTTTGGAGGTGACGAGCATTCCTCAATCTCCAGCATTCCTCAATCATTTTTCTAAATCAAAAGAATTGGAACTAATATGTTGCATCTTATTTAAAGAAATTACCTATTGACCAGCCCTGGGCTCCCCAAGAACTGCCCTCCTGGTTTCATTCTACAAGGTACATATAGTGAACACTAGCTTAAGTCCATTGTTAGATGATGGACCATCTGCAGTAGTCTGCTTGGTTTGCTCCTTTGCTTTGCTCCATAACTTAGATCTTTTACAAAGTGCCATAAAAAAATACATCACATGGCTTCTCCTAACGTAGATTGGTCCTGATCCATAAAACAAAAACTAATTAGTAATTGAAGAGGATTTAGCTGTTTTTCAGCCGTTAGTCTTCAACATCCAGGGGCCTCTTTCCTACCCATGGCCTCTTTTCCTACCCCCCCCCCCCCCCCCCCCCCCCCCCCCCCCCCCCCCCCCCCCCCCCCCCCCCCCCCCCCCCGCCCCCCCCCCCCCCCGTGAAGTCCTAGGTCAGGGGTCCTGTGGTCACTGGAGCTTCTTGGGCGGGTCTGGGATGCTCTCGCTCAGCGGGGTGAGGTTGGTCAGCAGGGAGTGCCGCTCGTACTGCTTGGTTTGCCGGAACTTGCTGTCAGTGCCGTGGAGTCGGTCCAACACGCCCAGAACCCCAAAACACTGATTGAACCTAAGGAAGGAACACGGGTGAATGAGGCAACCTCTTCCATTCTATTGCAATGCGGTTAATGCAGCCATTGATGAATGACTCACACTTAGATTAAAAGTACATTTGTAAAAAAGTGAAACCTATCCACTTGTTTTCAAGAAGGCAAAACATTGGATGACTTAATTAGTCATCCAATGTTTTGCCTTCTTGAAAACAAGTGGATGTTGGTTGTATGGTACTGGTAGTCGCAGCTACTGTTATCTACTCTTGTAGATACAAGAGTATTAGAGAGAGAGAGAGAGAGAGAGAGAGAGAGAGAGCTCCCTACATTTGACCACCATTGAGAAGTGCTGGAATTGACAGGCAAGATTGATTCCCTGAACCAATCAGACCGTTGTGAGACAGGTTAGTTTTACCCTACTGATGATTTGGTGTTGCAATAGTAATCCTGCGCCATGCCCTGATTGGTCAGAAATGAACTGGGAGTGGTCATACATCTAAACTGGCTTTCACAGAAACCGTATCTACGTTAAAAGGTATTTAGAAAACATGCAAAATGCTGATTTCAGTTTGAAGTGCTCATAAGAATTGCCCTGGTCACCAGGCTTTTGACCTGTAAAAATTTTACATTTCCAACTGATGAAAAACCTGTCGGTAACGTCTGATATATGTGATGATGATATATGTCAAAGCAGAATGAAATGTCTAATGACAAATAAACAATGAAATGAGAATGAATGAAGCCTTGGCTAACGAAATATTGACATAACAATTATTTGAACAGCAAAGATAGCTTTTTTCAATGGAGGTTTACAGATTTAAGGATGGAATTAATTAAATACTATGTCAGTATCGGTTTGGCTCTGATCTCTTATTGGTTAGGCCTTTTCGCCAAGGAATGCCTTTACATATGCTAGAATAAAGAATGAAAACTTGCATTTTGATTTTACAATTATTAGACTACATTCACATTTATATTTAATTGATGATGAATGAAAACATTTCAGGATCAAATGTGCATGTTTCATGAAAACTGTTCCGTGTGTCAAAGTGTTCTTGACCGTGTCTTGTAATTGTCCGCTCTGATAAATGTGCTGCAATGGTTTTCAATTAAACATGTTTGAGAAATATACACATTTGCATGGTTGTTCATATAATGGTAAACTTATTTAATGCTCAAAATGACGCATCTTTATAATGAGCAAGGTTGCATTTTCAAGTGTGTCCAGAATAATTTTCATGCAGTCTTTTGTAAATTCACAGATCATATCGCTAAAAATACACATAAATAAGAATAATCATGCAATGCCTCAGTAGCCTTATAGGCTATGCGGCCGATATGTTTTTCATATGTCCAGCAAACTGAATTTTAAATGGCCACCATGGCCAGCAGCAAAAATGTCTCAGGGAAAGGATGGTGTAACCGCAACTTTGAATTCCCATTCCTAAATACACTGAGCTCACCGTGTGCTTGTAGGTTATGTAGACTCACACTCTGTCTCCTATACATTTCATTGGCTATAAATACTAGGACTTTGGCGCCAGGAGAAGAAGATGGTTTTGCTGTCCGCGTCTGGGTTCGCTGTAAGCCAACCACGCCCTACAAACAGATCCCCGCCTCCCGCACCGTGATTGGTCAAAACAAAGAGGAACCCTCTCTGTTGACTCTCCACTTTGACATTCCACTTTCATGTGAAACATCTCGTCCACCCCGATTTGAGTAATCATTTAAGGTCTCCTTTTGTGAGACGTCCGTTTCACCGACCCACTCTGTGTCTGCCTGTCCAAAGCAGGACACTGCAGGCAGGAGACTCACTTGAGGTGGTGAAAGTCGTGGAACTCTGGGGAGGGCAGGAAGGGCAGGTGGTAGCCACAGTGGGAGATGGTGGTGCTGACCAGGGCCAGGCAGTACCACAGGCTGGTGGTGGCCAGGTGTGAACCCAGGAGCACCGGGCCTGTCACCGCCGGCAGCATGTTGGACAGCTGGAGCCCACAGGACGGTGGGGAAGAAAACACTGATTTGTGCGCGTTTCAATTGGAATTTAAAGAACATGTCGTACATTTGTCGTATTTATCGTACCACAAAATGGATTGAGAGATTAAATTCATCGAAGAGACGAAAAGTATATAGAATGTAGTGCATTTACATTTACATTTAGGGCATTTAGTAAGTCGCTTTTATCCAAAGCGACTTACAAAAAGTACATTTGTCAGAAGAAGGTGAAACATTTGATTGCTGTTAATACAGTAAGAAAGTCACCAGAACAAGTTTCAAGCATTTCAATTGCTAGATTAACCATTTCTAGTATACAACATCTCTGACTAAGTGCCAAGTTACAAAGAGCGATTAAAGTGCCAAGAAAGACAACAAATAAGAGCATGAGGGTAGGGTTATGCAGGGTTCAGGTGAACTCTGAACAAGTGAGTCTTGAGTCTCTTCCGGAAGATGGGGAGTGACTCTGCAGTCCTGACATTGGCAGGGAGCTCGTTCCACCACTGCGGTGCTAAAGCGGAGTGCAATGCTTTCGTGTTACTTTTCTAACATCTCGATCAGGTCTCCTCAGATCATTTCCTGTGTGGAAAAAGAGGGGTGTCTCACCACGTGCTCCACAGGGTGGGCATAAATGCAGACCACCCCGACGGGAGCGGTCCATTCATGGTGCTGCTTGTGGATGTGCTTGTAGAGGGTGGGGTGGTGGAAAAGTCTGTGGGTGCAGAAGATGCAGTCCTTTTGTATCACCACTGTAGACCCTGAGTCTGGCTGTAGACCTTCAGTACCGTAGTTACTTCATCATCATCATGACCTCACATGTGGACGTGAAGACACATTTCCACCATTTACGTAAAACAATGGGACAGTGCGGAGGTATCAGCGCTGGTAAGCCAAACCAGTTTCTGTCTCATCAATTATCTGTCTAATTAACGGCAAATCTAAGCTGCAAATGTATCTAAGAAGCCAAGTAAATTGCATGCAGAAGAGTATGCAGGAGAGTAACACAAAATACTATTGATAGGATAAATGTCGTTAAACTTGCAGTGTAACTTTTCTACTGCAGCTATTTCCTCCTTGAAAAAAACCTTAAATGTCCAATATGGCCATCCACAAATCAATCCATTGGGGATTTTGCCCTATATATCATTTTATTCTGGTCCACTTTTGCCAGAATAATTAATATAACTTAAATCCCCGTCCTGGCAATATAATAAAGTACATAATGAGTGAAGTAACTGTGTTAGTGTCCAGCTGTGGTTGGTTACCTGTGAGAGTAATAGAACATGAGTTCCTCCACGATGCTGCAGAGAGCCAGCTCCATCAGGCCCCGGTGGAAGGTGGGCAGCTGGGGGGCGCAGGGATCCCCCCTCCAGGTCATCAGGTAGTGGATCCCCACCACCATGGGCCCCGAGATGAACAACTGGTTGAAGACCACCTGCCTGATGGCCTTCCACAGCTTCCCCTGGTCCACCTGACAGAGGAGACAGGACCATATCAGGGGTTCATATATGCATTACAGTCGTTTTCAAAGTGGATCAAAATGTGGTTCCATTCAACATCAGTCCAAAAGCAGAGTGTACCGGGCAGATAACATAAAGAGGTCAGATGTAGCAACTGAATGGGGACAGAGAGATTCAACAACGATTGGATCATCACACTGATTGGACTGCAAAGGCTGTTTATTTCAACCTTTGATCTCAAAACAACTTAAATTCTTTCTCTGCACAACGTAAAGAAGACGTGTCTGTATATGAATCAAATGCTTCTATATGTTAGGTAATATGATAGATAGCAGATAGTCTACTAGACAGTGTTACCCAAGACCCTGCATCAATCCTATGACTAGTGGTTGTAAATGAGTGATAAGAGCTGCTCTTGCATAACCCCACCTTACTGCTGAAACAAGGATGCCAAAAGCAAACGAGAAATAAAGTACAAAGTAATCACATGACTGTGTGGCTTTTGTAAATGAAGGTAATGCATTGTATTGGGACAACATGAGTTGGATACTTTGATTCTAAATCTAATGGTTATTGTATTATAGCTTGCTTATTATGCAATTACAGTAACTAAACATGCACGTTAAATGGTTTGATTGTAATCACTTGTGTTTCCTTTAATAAAAAAGTTATTAATTAAAATACAATTATTTATGCAAACAAGTGTGATTTTAGATAATGTAATTGGTTAATGACCTTAATCGATAGAGGCTGACCATAATAAGTAGAGGATCAATAGATCTATGAGCAGGTAAACACATTCAGCCCTTTGCTGGGGACACCCTGCGTATCAGAGGCAGCTGTCATGATGTTTATCTGTATTAAACCCAGGAGGAGACCTTTGGACGGGTGAACGGACAGGTGGACATGTGTACCAGCAATGTCACACTCATAGAGTCATCATTTCACTCCTTGGGCTTGGACTATCGTGTCACGGACACACACACGTCTACACGTCACTGGCGCCAGAAAACAGTAAAGGGAAGAAAGATGAAGAAATCCAACAGGAGTTTGCACTCACAGGGCTGTTCTTGTCAGCCTGGACACGGTAGCGAGTGATGAAGGAGGGTCTGCCGGTCATGTCCACCAATAGGAAAAAACCGTTGGTGATCCAGAAGGCCAGCATGGGAGCCACCATTGTCCCTGTGGAGGACAGAGGCCATGAGTAACAAACCGCCAACACACCAGATAGTTCAATGTTATGAATACAGCAGATGTAGCTTCACATCTGCTGTGTCTTTCATTTCATCAACGTTTCTGGCGAATTTCATTAGCCGTGAGAATTTCACAATACTTTCTCTCTTTCAAGTATGTAACAGTAAAAGAAAACATGTACTGTAAGCTTTCTCAGAACCCAATCCCCAAAACCTCTGGCAGAGATCAACTTCCCCAACATGATAACTTGGGATAATATCACTGATGTTGTGATAACTCATATGATAGGAATGTTAATCTTCGGAGGTTGTGAAAGACATTACACGTTACATTGTTAGTTTTGTTTTATGGTCCCATGATGCATTTCCATCAACATCTTTTATTTTGAATTTGTAGGAAACTCTAGATGGATAAAGTAATATTACTCAGTATATGTTATTATACATTTAGTTCCAAATAATTGTCTTCTTGTAGCTGTAGACTTGAATAATAGTTACCTTACAGTGTACGTTACCTTACAGTTTCAGAACATTTGAGTGAGTGATTTAAACTCCCCTCCATTAACATGTGTCTTGTGACATTAGGATGACTGAAAACAACACTTTACTGTAGCTCATGGATTCATGGACTCAAGGATTAACTAATGCACATAATCTCCTTTGAACCCACGGGTTAACTGAGTCGTACTGAATTGGTAATAAATCTCACTCAAGTGAGTCTGAGATAGTGTGCAGACAGAGAGAGCAGAGAACAGGTTGCAGAGAGAGAGAGAGAGAGAGAGAGAGAGAGAGAGAGAGAGAGAGAGAGAGAGAGAGAGAGCGTCCCATCAGTCCCTCTGTATTATCAGTTAGATAAAAGCCTGCTCCATGCCATGTCATATTCCAGTGTACACGCTTGTTACAACAACCCAAAGATTATCTTGTTTGTCTTCTATCATCACGGTTCACAGTTCCTGCACTTGACCTGAGATAGCCCTCCCACTAAGTGCAGTGCCCTACCTGCAAATCAATTCTAACACAAACAACAAGCAGGCCAGCTCTCGCTCTTCTCTGGCCCACTCACCAAACACAATCCATGCAGTATACCGACGGTACGCATGGCACACAACCAGAGGACGCCGTGCGACTCACCGAGGTAGAACAGGGCCGTTTCGTGGCCTTCGAACTGCAGGTACAGCCTGGTCCACAGGTTCTGCCAGAAGTCCCCCGATGCTCCCCAGAACCTCTGCAGGTGCCTGAGACAGGAGGCAGCCATTAGCCTGTCTGCACATTGTGCTTTTCATCGGGTTCTACTCGTCAGGGTGCAAGAACAGATGCTGCCCAGGGTGGTACTCTCTGGAACTGTACTTACACATTTCCTAATCGTCCTACTAGCAACCTCTAGTAGCTTGGTAGTAGCCACAGTTACAGCTGTGTAACTTTCAGACTGTGTCAGACATTTAGAATAGAAAAGTTACATAGTGCTGTTTAATGTATGTTATGGATGTCAAGGTTGTGAGCATAGTTGGATGACAAATTGTATCCGTTACACTCAGGGATTGGGGATATCAGTTGAACAATCATTTGTTTTCCCCTGTAATACATACGTCCAACCCCCTCCTGCACCCCGTACAAGCCAAGCTACCCCTCAGCTTCCCCCCACATCATTGGCAGTAGTATTTATGGAAGGCAAAACAGTACCAAGTCAGCGAGTTTCCGAACGCTGCCAACAGCAAGATCCCGGAGCCCATGATGAAGGCTGCTTTCCTGATGGAGTCCCACAGGCCTCCAGGGCTCTCCTGGGGACCAGAGAAACACAAGGGCCCTGCGTGAGGGCCTCACACACACGTACAACACAAAGGAACCACGCTGAGTGGCTCTTACTGTATCACTTCTTACAGTACATTCACCAAAACACTGACGTACCCTCTTGAATAAGGCTCTCTAGTAAACCCATGATTCAGAAAATATATATTACACATCTTTTAAATGGAAGCAAGCAAATATATTGCATCAAATGTACAAGCCAATGGGATTTTCCAGAGCGTACCAGTTAACCACAGGCACTGTGCAGCACTGTACAGTTTAGCCCAAAACAGTTCCACACCTAGTAAGACAAGGTGTTCAATCAACCGTTTTGTGGTTCCACCTAGACATTGGGATGAGCCTGAAATAGATTCAATGAATTCCTAGTGACTGGAACAGCTGAAACACTGCCTGGCTGTATCAACAAAGAGAACCACATTGCACTTGTATCTATATCTTCTTCAGTGTTCAGCTTCTTATTTTACTGGCCACACACACACACACACACCTGTGCATATTTTGGAAATACAACACAAAGATCATGTGCAGGAGGCATGGACATTATGCAACTCTTCAGGAATTACCAATTCAAAAACACAGGGCCACACCTCTGACTGCTGGCTCATGAACCCGTGATGATCATGACAAGGCCCTGCATGGTCCACCACACGCACACACAGGGGGAAATGCTGCGCGGCAGGTTATGGTGGTTCCATGGAATCTGTTCTCACTCAAACAGGTGTGGAACCCATCGCAGGAATCGACACAAATAGCTAGAGAACAGCCCCGTGGTAGCTGTGATCGGGGCACTGAACCCAAAATCGATTTGCATTTAAAACATAGTAACATGTCTTACATGATCATCAACATACGGCATTTTATCACTGTCACGGATAATAACAGTGATTAAGAGTTCACAAGTTATTTAGAGGACATAGGAATAAAATCCATGTTTTTGCCAGAGTCCGCTCCGATCGCAGGTGTGTCTTCTTTCATGAGGTTAAAGTGTCTTTTAGTTTACACTTGGATGTCCCATCCAAGTCAAACAGGCAGGGAGTTGCGTGTGGACACGTGGCGCTCTGTCTGGGCAGCGGCTGATGTTGACGGCTGTGTCCGGGGAAGGGTGAAGCTTCTGGAACACTTGGAGTGTAACAGTGCATGTGTGTGGGTCACTTCCACGTGTAGTGTAACAGTGCATGTGTGTGGGTCACTTCCACGTGTAGTGTAACAGTGCATGTGTGTGGGTCACTTCCACGTGTAGTGTAACAGTGCATGTGTGTGGGTCACTTCCACGTGTAGTGTAACAGTGCATGTGTGTGGGTCACTTCCACGTGTAGTGTAACAGTGCATGTGTGTGGGTCACTTCCACGTGTAGTGTAACAGTGCATGTGTGTGCATGTTCTCCCCAAGGTTATGACCGACCGCATTTCCTGGGTACTTCT